>JARHVA010002749.1:2357500-2383824 GCA_037957365.1 Torreya grandis
TCCAAAACTTGCATAAATAAAAGATAATAATGTTTATATCATTCTAGGAAATATAAAATGTATGGTTCATTATAATGATACTTGTAAGACTTAGAGATAAATAATGAGCATATAGAGACAATATATGTGAGCCACTCAATAGTGGTAAAGGTTTAGAATTAACAGGAACAACCAAGGTCTATGCTTTCCAAATGTACAAGATTGAGGTCCTATATATATTTCATAAATATTTTCTACATTTGTACCCCATTTAATCTAATATTGAAATTGTTATTTTAAAGGAAAGGAATGTGTGCCTTTGTGTTTATAACACATCTTTCCTTTGTATGAACTTAACTTGAGTGCTTTTATAGTGATTGACATGAAACTAAGAGCATGTTACAATATATAATCAATGCATATTATCTAAAATTGAAAGCATTTGAAATTGATTGAAATATAGAGATCAAGGTTTAGGAGTACATATGTGTGTTAATACAACCACCTTGCCTTTCAAAAATTTAATTTGAAAATATGTATCATTATGGTCATGAAGCTAACATTAGGAAAAAATATAAATATGGAAATTTCATATATATATATATATATATGTATATATATATATATATATATATATATATATATATATATATATATATATATATATATATGTATATATATATATATGTATATATATATATATATGTATATATATATATATATATATATGTATATATATATATATATGTATATATATATATATATGTATATATATATATATGTATATATATATATGTATATATATATATATGTATATATATATATATATATGTATATATATATATATGTATATATATATATATATATGTATATATATATATATATATGTATATATATATATATATATGTATATATGTATATATATATATATATGTATATATATATATATATATGTATATATATATATATATATATGAGAGGACACATGCCCCCAACCTTAGAGAAAGAGGTGAGTTGCCACCCAATAGTTGAGTGCAACCCAAACATACTTCTAACCTTATGAATATGAGTGAATAAATTCAACCCATAATATAAATCTAGTGAGGCTAGATGATGTGATCAAGTTTAATCTATAAAATCATCAAGATTGAGTGATTTCATCATCTCAACCATACCAAAATTAAACTAACTACTACAATATATTGGCTTAATATAGTCCATAAGATTCTATCTTGGTGGGTGATGACAGTCCATAAAAGTGGTTTGAAATCGAAAACTGATTTTGATTTTGAAATTTAGGTGCTCTTTGATAGCATATACAATTTACATATGTCTAAATATGAAAATATTTATAAAAATGGTACTAATGTATATAATTCTACCATTATGTTTTTGAATCATATAACTATGTGATTTAGCCAATTTCAAAATTTGAACAAATTTGGAGGACATGATATCATAACATTCCCCCACTATCTATGGATAAATATAAAAATTAACATAAGTTCCAAAGTGGAGGAAATGTTTCCAAAAAATGACCCCACATTAATTTGGGTATGCTACATACTAAGTGTGGATAAGATGTTTCCAAAAAATGCCTACATTGATTATGAAACTATGAATATGTGGAATCCATGGTTCTATGTCATTTCCCCATTAATATTCCTTCCTTAAGGTGAGGGAAGTATCAGTTGGTAGTTACTATTGGAAACATAACCACTAAGGGGGGTGGTGGGTGAATCAATGTCCTTAAAACAATCATTCAATTTCACTTATCATTCATGAAGCATTCGTTAAAACACATACATCAACCTATGCATAAATAGGTATTCACATAAGTATACAAAATATGAACATAAGAGATATGTGATAAATCCTCATGGGGGATAAAACCCACTGAAGCACACCTTATAATACATTCCTATAAGCAATGAATCAATATTTAGTGAGGCACCAACCCCACAAGTAGAACCAACCCTTCACTAGTCAAACACTAATTTTCAAGGAAGTACCAACCCCCTAAGTGACTCAACACCAAATCAACCAATTAAAGAACAATTTTTTAACCACCAACATGAAAATAATATCTCACTCCTTTTTGACAAAGCACCAACTCAACCAAGTCCAACTTCATCACCTCAAGACACCTTGTTACTTAACCAACATATGGTAACCTCTTATTTATCTCTCTAACTTCTCTATCTAAATTTCACTCACTATCATACATCAAGATTACATCTATAATGCATCTCTGACAGTCTATAAAAATACAATCAACTCATTTATCTCTTCTCAACCTTCTCTCTGTCTCAAAACAACCTCTTAGGCTTCCTCGCTTAATATGCCTCTTACTAGGCTTATTAGGTTAACTGACCTTTACATCCACATGAAAAAACTATGTTATATGTTCATCATAGTATTTATATCATGTTATAATTCTATTTAATACCTCATGTTTCTTCACAATCTACCCTCTTATTCTCTCATAGGTGTCTTCTCTACTACATGCAATTAAGCCAATTAGGCCTTGTATAAATACACATCACAAGATCACCTACACTCTTGGTTGGCCAGGGCACTAATCCATCAAGGTCAAAACCAAAAAATGTCTTAAGACATGTTACACATAATAAATAAATATAGTAGGATCACCATTAGGTTGGCCAAACTCGCTTAGACCACCTTCTCTTCTTAGGCCTACTAGAGACCTAATTACAATTAGGTCTATCCTTTCCATGGACAACATGAACCTCTATGGCCCAGATGGACCTCACCAGATAGATAAAAAAATTTAAAAACTTATTTTTAAACCTAAAATAACCTCCTCCATTCTAAACAAATCACAAATCCTTTACTCACACCTTGAAATCACCATTAGGCCTTAAATACCTATTAGGCCTAATTACCGTAAAAACATTGTCTTCAAAGATGAAGCTCAAACAACTTATAAAAACACATTCTAGGTAAAATACACATATGGATGGAAAATTCATGTCCTTTGGTACATCATAAAACTTATTATACTCCATCACTCAGGCTCTAAAAACTCATAAACACCTATGCCAAAATCACACTCTAAACTACCAAAATGCTAAAAAACCCAATCATGAATAATTGACCACCAACATCTATCCAAGGACATTTCATGATTCTAAATTAACTCATATTAACCTTAGAGATATTTATATCATCTTTATATGAATTATATTCTTCAACTCTAGGAAAATCACCTCAAACTCATCTTTTTAGATGACTACTTATAACTACCAAGAAGATTGACAACACAACCATGATCAATGTTTTTTTCAACTCCTATAAGGACATTTAAAAGACTAATTATTCAAATTAATATTTATTATGTGACATATATTGTATCCTATAATAGATATATCATAATTTATAGTGTCAACTATTGGTCTTATAGACCAATCTATTGATTTTATCTCTCATAGTCCTTACAAATCCAAACAAATCAAATTTATGAAAAACACTTAAAATCAATTTAAAAATATATACAAGGAATTAATAAGACACAAAATTAATATAAAATATATTCAATCACTTAGGAGCAACAGTCTACCATGTAAAGGCCTTCAATAGTAATAAATTTGGAAACACACGTTTTGCATTATAAAACTAGTTAGCAACTAGCTCAATAGGATGACCAAAATGATTGACACAGATGATATATATTGTATTAAAACCTTAAAGGAAATAAATTATTGGTCTTGACCTTATCCCTCTAGCCATTCACTTCTTTTGGTCAATGGAACTTTTAAGAGCTATATAGACTTCTTTACAAATATACCTGTAACTAATCATTTTCTCTCTCCTCTCTCTAGCCAATGCCACTTGGAGATGAATGAGAGAGGTGAATACAACCTAAAATCATAAAAATATGTCAACCAAACCATTCTAATCACTTTTGAATCACATCTTCCAGATCAGTTCACTATTAGGATTTTAAAGCACTTAAAACTTGTTTCTACTCTTAGTAATCATTCATAAAGGATTACCCTTAAAATCCAAAACAAATGCCAGGAAAATAAAATTATAACAATTACCCAAATACCATGAACTGATTAGGAACCCATTCATAGGTTGTGCATGGGAACAAACACAAGAAAATCCTTTTCAGGTCTGTAATAACTCATTCTAGCACTGAAGAGACCTTAACTTCACTTTTTATGAATTTTATTTCAATAAAAGACCTAAAAATTCATTATAAATCTTGAAAAAACCTATCAAACCTATGGAAAATCTCACATGAGCTCTATCACCTTGGAAACTAAACTTGACCCCTCATTAGGCCATACTAGGTCTCTTTACATACTAGGCCTAAACCTGTAAGCCACACTTAGACCTTGAACACACCTTAAAATCTATTAAATTAATCTCAAAACCTCATTATCATATCATAAAACTTCATACCATACTAACACACTTATAATATTATTCTCACAAGCCTTATAATACTCACCTCATCATGCTACCAATCTTATGCCTTCTCACTAGGTCTCTTCATGCAAATGAATAAGTCATGAACTGGCCTTAAAACCTCCTATGAAAGATTATCTACCTTTTACGCATGTTTAAACAATGTCAAAAATATTCTCACATGGTCTACCACTAATTTACATCCTTCATAGATCTTGATAATACCTCATGCCTCCTTATTAGGTCAGGCAAAGTCTAGGACTAGTCTAATTACATGATAGGTCTATAGGTCTGACCCTTGTAGGCTCACTTTAAGACATACCTAGGTGATTCTATACCTAATATTTATGTTCAAATTTTATCAAACATCCTCTTATGCTTCTATGAATTCATCTCACACAACCATCATGATCCTTCTTGCACTAGACTAGGCATCCCATGCCCAAGCCTTCTCAGGAACCTTACACTTAAGAACAAGTACACAAATATGCATACCATGTGTTGAGCCTTGACATAAACTATAGAATAATTAGTAGGTTAACTTTAAATTCTCTCTATGAACTCATGAAGCTCTAAAAATCTTTCCCAAAGACATGAAACTTAGACTACCTCAAATAACTCCACATACTTGTATCCATTCATTTCACCATAGCTCACTATGCTTCACAAGACACTCTATTAGATAATTCAAAGCCACACAAGCAAGCTCAAACAAAATATCAATGAACATATCCACCTTATTTTGAACCAACACTTGACCTCAAACTTCCTTTGATATCAATGACCTCAAGCTTATGACATCAAAGAAAACTCTCACCATATTGATCCTTCTTGACATAAATGACATATAAATACATGACATCAATGAAAACTTTCAACAGTTACCTCACCTCAAAAGGATAAGATAACCATACAATTATGCATGAACCATGTAGCATATATAAGTAACATGTCTAGGTAAATGTATCATTAAATAAAATAGAATGTGATCACATCAAAGCCTAAGATGTATGATATATATCATGGAAACATAAAGATAGTAATATTACAAGATCAACAAGAAACCAAACACACACATAAGAACACTCAAATGCAATTCAAAATAAAATGGTCTAAAGAGACCATAAATAAGGGGCACATTCAAATGCATCATAATCAAATGGACATGATGTAATGAAATGTCATTAAAAGAGAAAAATGGCATATTTAAATGTCCATACAATAAGCAATGAGATATTTAGATGTCAAAGATAGACAACATAGGCATAGGGCTTGTAAATAATGGAGCATATTCAAATGATAAAAATAAAAAAAATAACAAGGAAAGACACTCACATGCATAAAATAAAGCTTTTGAAACCAGTATAAACATACCATACTAGTCCATGGATCATATTTGTTAGCAAAAAATGTTAAGTACATAGTATATCAAGTACACTACTAAATGTATAAGCATTGATAAGGTATGCATAAGTACATATAAGTTAAAACATGACATAAGTTATCTATCATGATCAAAGAAGGGGGATGCCCCTAATATCCTAGTGATGTAAGAAGAAGGAAGACCCAACATCAAAAGGTGCATATATAATATATCTATATATTCCTATATCACACTCAAAACATGCATGAAACATGTGTATATAAAAATAAATGATATGATAGGCATTAATATGGAACTAACAACATAGATGCCAACGAGATAATAAGATAAGTACATGTTGAAATTTTTTTGTATTTTGTATTTTTTTAAATTTTTTTGTATCTTGGGAATGTTTGGAAAAATGAAAGATCATCCTATGATCTCATCCAAAAAATTATCATAGGTATCTCCCCACTACGAACCTGGTGTAATAAACTAGTGTTACTTTCAATGAGTATGTATAAGTGAAATATCTAGCAATATAGGCTTTGTAATGCTTAAAGTATTTAAAATAGAAATCTTTTGTCATGAAGGAATAATAAGAGTAATGGGGGTTCATGGAACCCATCATTATATGCTCATTTATTTGGAACAAAAATAATAGGAACATGTTTAGGTTCTCTAAATACTTGAATATGGTGCATCATTAGATGAGGATTATATGGAACCCACCGTGTGTCTTTGATTCAATGGTATCTGAATTATTGGCCACCTAGTAAAAGATGATTAACTATTTCTTAACCTTTTATGGTGGATGAACCTTAATAGGTTTGATAATTAATTGCCTATGTATAAAGTTTTCTTGTTCAAGAGGATGTTCATATGGAATACTAGAAAATATAATTACCCAATTGGAATGGATGTATTTAACACACCCTTGAAATGTATAAGGTACTAATCAAAGTGTATGTATCCAAGGTCATCTTGATAACATATCAAAGATTCCAGTGGACTGTATAACTAAGAAGGTAATAATCACAAGTGTGGGACCCACCTATAAAGGTAGGTCAATCTCACCAAGAACCTATTGTGAATCCCATCAAATTATCTATCTAATATAGTGGAAGGGTGTAAATCATCATGAGTATTACCCAAATACGTAATTAATGTCATGGTGCAAACATTCTCACTTGCACCATTATCAATCATAACACTATGTATAGGCTAGTGATCAAGGTATGCTCAAATGAATAAAGAATGAAGATTTGAGTAATTATCCTTAATCTCATTATAATTTAAAGTAATATAATGTATCTAAACCATAGGAGGTTTATGCTATGTATAAGTACCAATAATAACATCTAGTGGGTGTTTATAGTGTGATGGAGGATGATGTGCATTAAACACCATTTGCACTTATACATCCTTCTTAGACTAGTCTTGTAAATTATTGTTAAATATCTTTTATTTATAGTGATCATTAGGTTGTGAACATGATTACTTTTGAGGATCATCAAATGTAATATTTTGTTCATTGATGAGGTCTTGGATCTTATGCTTCATGGTAAACATCTATTCATAGAATGCTTAGTTCCTTGATGATAATCATGATAAGCATTTACATCATATCCTTGGGGTAGAGGCTGACACATATCAACTCTATATGAAGAGGGAGATATATAAGATAACAATATACTAACCATGGGAGTAATGAAGTAGTAGACTTAGGTAAATGTGAAAATTTCTCATTGGTACATTAGATAAGACAAGTTGACAAGGCTATTGGGACACTGCATTAATCATGGTGGTTGTTTCATTTTTAGTGTTTAGAGGTTATACCTTTTAACTTGGTTTAATAGTAAACTTTGAATTATGTGTAGATGTATTATGTGTATTTTCTACATAATTAAGCTTATTCAATGAAATAAGCTTCATTTCATGGTCCTGAACAATATATCATAAGTCATCAAAGATTTAAAGTTTTTAAAAATAATGAACTCATGTAAAGGAGAAAGAAAAATTTTATTGAAGATGTCTTAAAACTATTTATCTACTATAAGATTGGTCATTTTATCCAACATTGTATTATACCTCAATACATACTCATTGATAGGTTAATTAGTTCCTTATTTGATTTTTGCAATTTCATTATAGGAAACATTTTTGGTAACATTAATAGAAAAGTGTGCCAAAAAATCATCTACAAGAGGTTTGAATGATTTCATGGATTAGAGAGGTAAATCATAGAAACACCTCAAAGCATAGTCTTTGAGGCTTCTTGGAAATAATTTGGTTAAAATTTTATCATTGGAGGCATAATCAAGGCATGTCACAAAGAAGGATCAAATATGTTGCTCAGGATCATACTTGACCTTGTAAAATGCGAACTTAGGTGCACTTAAACTAGTTATCAAGGGGTAACAATATATATTAGGTGAAATAGGGTTATGTAACATATCTTGTGAATCAATGGTATGCAAATAATTTAAATAATTTTGTTTAATGTTTGTAACCTTATCCTCCAAGTACTTTATATCTTGAAGGAGCATTTGCATTGTAGACCCATTGGGATTTATATTACCAATTTGATTAGTCACCAAAGGGGTTGTAAACATGGTTTGAGTAGTAATAGGCATTGAAACTAGTATTCAATTTGAATTTTTTTGTAGTTCCATGGTATATGTAGCAATGTTTTTTTTTCCTTAGGTAAAAATCATCTAAAAACATAACATGTGCCCCCACTAAATGTAGGAAGGAATGAAGTATACAAGGGGAGGGTTGCTTCAAATATGCCTTTTGATATTTTAGTTTCCAATATGGTCTTGATTGTCTCATAAAGGTCTTCAAGATTTTGATGAATACACCCATGACATAATGAAATAGCTTTCAATTTTTTTGCTCAACTTTCTCATGTTCATTATTTTTACTAGATTCATGATTTTTATTATCATAATCCTCTTCTATGCTAACTTCATTAATATGTTTCTAATTCTCAATATAGGGATCATCATAGACCATAGTATTAGGTTCCTCAATGTTGTGAGACATCTTGGGTGGTAAGAGATCAAGCTTAATGTGTTCAATAGGTATGCCACCTGATCTATGGATTCTCCTTGATTTCATATAAAAGAATGTAATCAAGAACTAAAAAAATACAACAATATGAAACCTAGCTGATTGAAAAACCTAGGAATCATAAAAAAATGCATTCACATAGATTAGATTCACCAAATATTTAACCCTAAATTTGGATGTCAAGTTATGGTTAATAATATAGAAATGAATAAACACAAGGGTGATAAATAGATCTATAATAAGCCAATTAATTAGAAAGTCAAATAGACCTATATTGAATTTATTATGTTGAGATATGTAAAAAATAAAAAGTACAACTATGCTAGATATTACAATGATAGTAAAAAAAAGTTACTTATCTGATTATGATGTAAATGTCGATTTGGATCTGGAATAGGTATAAAGCAAGTTGGAAGAGGATTTTGGAATAGTCATCAAATTTTAGATTAAGTACCTTTATAGCTACAAATACTTGTGTTTGCCTAGGATGGTTACATAAATTCTATTATATAACTCAAATGTAGGTGTCTAATATAGAATACATGTTAAAAATAGATGTAACCTTTTAGATGATTATAGGTTCTGTGTCACATTATCTCTAGTGCATTCAAGTCTAGGTCATGGATTTTCTTTCCTTATCAAATGATTAAACCCTAGATCTTCATCTTCATATTGATCTTGGGAAAAATGGGTTAGTGTGATCACAGTGTTGATCTAATCTCAAAGACCCATATTTTAATGGGTACTACCTACATAGCCACTACTTTGAATAGAGCCTCAGATTGATGTATTGTGTTATGTGTGTACAAGGGTGAAATATGTGGAAAACAAGTATAATAATGACCTAGATTGTAACTTGGAAATTTAATCTCTTAGACTTATCCTTTATTAATTCATACTTTTAGACTTGTTTCCTTTATGATTGATATGAAAATAAGAGAAAATATGAAAGATTTATTCACTTGAATGTTACTTGGTAGTTTTCTAGTCATAAGAATGAATTTCTAGGTGAGTTTAAAATGAGGATTTATATTAATTATATACTAATCCTCTCAAGAAAATATATCACATTAAATCACATAGGATGACCATAGGGACATGTTATATTTGAAAATAGGATGAATTTAGAGCACCAAACACTTGCATCAGTACATGACACTTATGTCAATGTAGACATCTAACTAGGATGAAAGTTTCCAGGAAGTAAAAAATATGTATAAGTCCCAAACTTGTAGAAATAGAAGATAAATAGGTTTATAGTATTTTGGAAATGATATAAGGCCTAAGTCATCAGAATGATACTAGTCAAACTAATAGATAAGTAATGAGCATAAAGAGATAGCATATTCAAGCCTTTTCACAATGAGAACATCTAAAACTGAGAAGAATAACTAAGGTTTGAGTTTGCCAAGTGTATAATACTAAGGTGCTATATATAATTCATTAATATTTTATAAAATTTAAAGATATACTTACACACATTTTTTAGTTTCAATTTATGGATATGCACTAATTATACACACTTAGCATTAACTTATTATTAGATAATATTATCAATTAATTATTTACTTAATTAAATTTAGTTAATAATAAAAAATCACACCAAGAGAAAACTTATTTGTAAGATAATCTATTATATATAAACCCTAAGCCTAACCTCATTATTATCTATATAAGGGAATAATAGGAAAGGGTGAAGGTTGATCAATTGATATGATCATTTTATAGATGATAAGATTTACACATTATACAAGAGGTATTATATATTATTGAACTTTCTACCAAGATTAATCCATGTTTAGTTTCTTATTATTTAGAATCTAGGTTATATTGCATGTAAAGTTGGTAATAGTCTTAAGATTAATCTATTCCAAATCTTGGAACACTCATAAATATTACATATTTAGTCTGCCATGGACATGTGTTCATGAGATTCAACCTATATTTTTCCTTCTCTCTAAAACCATAATTAATAACTATAAAAATAAGTAAAAAAAGATTAAATTAAAAAGGGGAAAAAATGGGAAAGTGGGAAGTGACCAAGCTATCCAAAAAACCATGTTTTACTCAGCACTTCCTACATATCCTAAATTATAAGTACCTCAATCCAATGTAGTTATCACTTAGTTAATGTGAATAATTAAGCCAAGCATGATTTGTATCTAAATTTCTCTTTGCCTACACCCTCCTCTTGGTCCAAGCATGAGATCTAGGTGTGGTGTGTAAATACTTCATAAATATGTAGAGATTAAGATTTTTGTGTCTTGATAGTATTTTATTAGTTGGTTCTAAAGGATAAGTTCTAAATGTAAAATTATTTAGGGAAACATTTAAATATAATACTTCTAATTTTGAATTTAAAAAAACTATTCGTGCACTGACTGACTCAAACAAGGGTAAAACAAGGTTCACTTTAAGAGGCCATGATGGAAACCCACTAGGTTTGTTTAGGTGAATCAAATTCACTCGCTTGGTGAATCAAAGTGTGTAGTATAGGTGAAAATCACCTTATTTGTTTTTTCAATACTATGCTATCACATGACCACATGTTTTCAAGTGACTCAAGAATCTAGGCATCATTACACCATCAAGCATCATAATGTTTATAGGTGGCATTATACTACCAGATATCATTATGTTGTTGGGTAGCACTATGCCATCAAGTGGCACAATTCTAATACAACAACATGTTGTCACATGACAACTTTATATCATATAACATGATGTTGTCATGTGACTATATGATGTCACATGACTATATGCTATCGTGTGACAATATGTTTTTTCATGGCACTATGTTGTCACATAGTTCCATACTACCATGTGGTACCAAGCTACTATGTGACATCATGATGTCACATGACACCATGCTCCCATATGGGACCATGCTATCACACAGAACCATGCTACTACATGACATAATGATATCGTGCAACATCATGCTATCATGTGGCATCATGTTATCATGTAGCATCATGCTCTCATATAACACTATACTTCCATGTGACTACATGCTACCTCGTCTATCATCAATCACTGGTCATGCAAATTGGTTACTCTGATTCCCTTCATTGATTATAAATACCACTATAGACACCTCATTTTCACACTTTACTTAAAAAATTTCTTGTCCTACCTACTTACAACTCAACCTACCTACTTCTAAATCAACCTACCTACTTCTAGCTCAATGTTTTTAGGATTCCAATGGCTTCCACATCCATAGAACTTAAATTCAATCAAGGGGATTCATAACTATGTTTTCAAAAATCTATTATGTTTGGATTTCCTCTTGATGTTAGAGCAACCCAAATCCTATGTTAACTAGATTTATCGATGCCATCATAGAGGCCTGGTATAAATACCTCAATATGATATGACTATAAACAATAACCTACTACAATCTCTGGTTGGCTATTTTAACCATATTGAATATCTATGATTTAATAGGTCTTCCACATTACATGCAATGTTAGCACCAAGGTTGTCTTATCTGATGTCAATAAAAATTACTAAGAGTCGATCTACAAAGTGTCCATTGACGCTAATGGTAAGTGTTGAATTTATTAATGAAATTAACATTTATTAATTATACATAAATCATTTATTATAAATTGTTTGGTATCCTAATTCAATTGCATATTTTACTTTTCTATTTTCATTACAGATAGTTAAAATCAAAGGGGGATCCCCATTGAAAAAATCGCCAATCCATTTCTCAAATCTATTGTCCATTTATTTCAAGAAAGAATTATTTTTTAGGGAAGACCATCAGAAATTCTCTTCTAGTTTGTTTACTATATTCTTCATTATCTCTTAGGTGTTGTATGTGACTAGTACACAGTTATATCTAATAAGATTAGGGCAGAGTTGAATTTTGCTTTCTCAAAAGACACAACATTTCATCTTCTAACTACATTTTGGCCTTATACTTTGTGGCCTTATATGAAATCTAGAATAATATAATTCCCACTACCCTCCATCAAAAAATGAAATCTAATGCTTTGTTTATCGAGGAATAGGAGGTAAGTTTAGTTTTCCCAAGTCTCATTTTTTGCTTTATATATCTTTCAAATTTTAACATTTTTTATCCTATTATTTGTTATAGGTGAGATTTCATGTTCATGACACAAGAAAATAGGCATCAAGTAAAGGTTAACATTCTCCAAAAGGCTCTGGTGATACCCAGTTCATGGAGTCTTCATTCAATTCATTTTGAATTATGGAACACTTAAGAACTAATTTTGTTTCATCTCCACTTCTAGGTTCCTCCAAATTCCTTTAATGTCTTTTTATTGTTTTATTCAATGGAAAAAAATAATATTCATATTAGTTTTTAATTTTATTTTTGTAATTGACTCTCAGAATGTTATCATTGAGGATTCTTCCACACAACACAATCAATGTTTTCCATTACAACTTTCTTTTGATTTGAAGTTTGTTATAATAACTCGATAAATTAGTCATTTTGTAGTCATAGGTGAAACCATCATTGTCTCTCCCACAAGCATAATGAGATTTCAAGAGCCAACTCCCACAAGGACACCAAGAGGTAATAGATAACTTTAGCAAGGACAATCAGAATGGATGAGGTAGTCATCCTGACAAGTAATAACATTAAAAAATTCACTTTGAATTTGATTTAATTTTATGTTTTTGAATTTATTGTCTTTGAATATATATTTTTTTAATCCACCCAACATTTGTCAGGAGACTGAGAAGTATTACACCACCCCCACCACCTATATATATTTAGAGAAGAGGAAAGAACATCTCCCTCCCTGCACAAAGTTAAGGAATATTTCAAATTTTTGATTTCCCAAATTTCTCTATTGGTGGCCTTATGAATGCACAAGGTCTTACATATTTGTAGTAGATTGATCTGGATGAATAATTTCTTGGCATTGAAAGTGGGCCCCTAGCTATTGGTGGATTCAATCCACATGAATTTGTTCAATTTGTTAATGTGCCTTCACAAGTGCCTCTTATGGCTACCTCTTCCCTAGCCACCTCTTCCCCACCACACACTAATAATTTAAATTTGTCTAAGGATTCCTTGACTAATTTTTTATTGGACAATCCAGTTTCAAAAAATCTACTGACAATTTGAGGGATGGTGTTATTGATGAATTTAATGATTTAAAATAATGGGAGATAAGGAGAAAAAAACTTATAAAATAAATCAATGCCCGTTATCACAACCACTCCCAAAGAGTGAATTTGTTTTCTCTTGTTCAAAATGAAACCTCAAAGATTTATGTTTTATTCTAGAAATCTCAATATGGATTGATCTTTGTGGATAATGTTTACAATGATAGGATTTTATATATTATGATAAAAAAGTTTGAAAATTTAAATAGAGAATCCCAGTCATATTTTAATAAATAGGCTAATGATATCAACCTTGTTACCATTGCACAAGCAGAGAAGGATGAAGCTATGGTGAGTTTTCTTTATCTGTAACGTGTATTTTGATTATTATAATACCTTTTTGTGTGCTTGATACTTATATATTATTTGTTTCTTGTAGGTAAAATATAAAAATTTGAAGTAAGAAGCACATCTTATTAATGTGCATTTGATAAATGCCTTCAAAAGTATCTCCTCAATGATTGCATTGAAAGAAAAGTTGGTTCTGTTAAATAAACAAAACAACACTTTGAAGAAAATAATTAAAGAACATGGTATGTATCCAAGAATTTTATTAAAGCAAAAAATAGATGTAAATCCTATAATTCTTTGAACAGGAGATGCAGTAAATGAAGAGAGGGTGATTCTTGCACAAATAAATTTTGTTGCAGAAGGTATTCATAAGAAAGGAATGAGAATGGAGGATCCATAGGTAGGTCAATATACTGGGGTTTCCATGGGTGGGTATGGAAATAATCAAGGGGTTGGAGAGTCTCAACCAAAAAAATGTTGATTTGTTTGAGTTTATATTGTTCAAAATGACAATTTCTATTGTTTAAAACAATTTATATCATGTTTGTTTAAAAAACACTTGTTTTATTAAATGATATTTTACAATTTTTCCAAATACTCTTAGCTATATATATATATATATATATATATATATATATATATATATATATATATATATAATGTATTGTGGTCAAGTTTATATATTGTATAGAGAAAAAATAGAGTAAATATTCTATGGAATTATAATGTTCTAGTGCATAGTTCTTGTATTTGAATGCATTATTATACTATTATATTATTCTAATAGATGTTGATTTGAATAAATTACTATATTTTTCTAGTAATTTTAGTATTGAATCCATTGTTATAGTGTTATTTTGTTCTAGTATCTTTAGATTTGAATGCATTTTTATACCATTCTACTAGTTATAACGTTTGAATGCATGGATATAATGTTCTACTAATTGTAGCATTCAATGCATTGTTAAACTATTCTAGTAGTTGTAGCATTGAATGCATTGATTGTGGTGAAATTTGGAAATATGCAAATCCAACTATAGGAAAAATATTTCTAGTAGTTGTAGTATTTTAATATTGTAGCAGATGTAGTAGTTGTAGGAAAAATAGCCTATTGTAGAGTAAATATTTTATGGAAGTATATTGTTTTTGTAGTTGTCGTATTTAATACATTGTTAGTGTTATATTATTCTAGTAGTTTTAGATTTAAATGCATTGTTAAAATGTTCTAGTAGTTGTAGTATTGAAGGCATTAATTGTGGTTGAATTTGGAAATATGTGAACCCAACTATAAGAAACATATTTCTAGTAGTTGTAGTATTTGAATATTATAGTAGTTGTAGGAGAAATAGCCTATTGTAGAGTAAATATTCTATGGAATTATACTATTCTATTAGTTTTAGTATTCAATGCATTGTTAGTTTTATATTGTTCTAGTAGTTGTAGATTTGAATGCATTGTTACAATGTTCTAGTAGTTTTAGCATTTAATTGATTGATCACAGTAAAATTTAGAAATACACAACCCCAAATTCCAATTATAGAAAAAATATTTACTATATATTTGTGTAATGGTACTAATGTAAATGTGAAATAGAATAGTTATAGTTACATTTTTATGCATGTATAACAATAAATCTTAATTATTAGATTTTTAGTGGCAAGAGAACTGGTATACTATGGTGGATTTTGCATGTCTAGACATAAGGCTTGTATGCTTTAATGAATGATATAAGGAAATGATCTATAAAATGTTAATGAGAATTATGATTGCTAATTAATGAATGACATAAATTGCAAAGATAAAGTACTATTTGAAATTAATAAAGTTTTAATAGGATTAAAAAAATATTAAATCCAATGTATTGAATAAGATTCATGATTGTAACATCTAGGAAATAGATTATAGAATTTAATGTATTTGAAAATGAAAGAATAAGAAATATTTTGGAAAATAGTAATTACTATACTTATCCAACTAAAATTCAGGTAGTTGAAATAATCCTTGAGAAACTTGCTCATCATAAATGGGATTTGCATCTACCATGCCAGTGTCGTATTCAGTCTCAATATTCTCATCTTCTATATTGGTAGATATATTAGTCATAAAATGCTTCAATGAATGATATAATGAAATGATCTATATAATGTTAATGAGATTTATGATTTTTACTTAATAAATGACATGCATTGCAAAGATAAAGTACTATTTGAAATACACAAAATTTTAATATGACGAAAAAAATATTAATTTCAATTTATTGAATAAGATTCGTGATTGTAACATCCAGGAAATAGATTATAAAATTTAATGTATTTAAAGATGAAAGAATAATAAATATTTCAAAAAATAGTAATTTCTATACTTATCAAACTAAAAGTCAGGAAGCTACAACAATCCTTGAGAAACTTACTCATTATAAGTGTGATTTGCATCTACCATGCTAGTGCCATAATCAATCTCAATATTCTCATCCTCTGTATTGGTAGTCGTATTAGACGCCCCTCTTCATTACACTATATAAATCCATGTTACCACTAATCTATCATATGGAAACTTATCGACATAATAATGTGAAACATATAGTCTCAAGCAAGTCTCTAGATTTTTATCCAATCTGTTTCTAAGTTTTAAATTCATGAAGGATAATGCACTAAACACTCACTCATCTTCCACAAAACCCAAAATCATTGTTTGAAAAAGTTAATATAATATGAAATATTCACTAATAATCTCTTTTAATATGTTACTTGGATAATTTTTTTACCATAGACAAGTAATGGCACCATTTTCTATTGGGTCACTTAAACACTAAAATTGATCCATCATTATAATCCAAAATTGTGTTGACTAAGATGTCAGTAATCTTTAATTTAAAATACCATTAATATGAACTCCATTCACATATATAGATTTATAGAAATGCATAACAATTGTACCCATGTATTTGTGAAATAATGAGTTGATATGTTCTTGACTGTTAACACTGTTCCAAAAAATGAGACTTGCAACTCCCATGCCCTCCAATAACTCATTCCTTTGAAAACATTATATGATCTTAGTGGATAAACTTTGTGAGATTTTGCTCAATTTAATTCATATTTTAAAAAAAATATTGTCATATAGTAATGTGTCATAGGTACATCTTTAGGATCAACTCCCACAACTTCAAGTCTTCTAGAACATGTGTGCATTGGGATCTCAATGACATTTACCACGACATAAAGATGATCATATATTGAATTTAAAATAACTCTATGGATTATAAAAATCTATTAAAGTTTTCTAGGTTATAAAAACATGTTTGTGAAAGCTTTCATTTGATGTGTATAATATATCTAAACATTGATGTACAATTTTTTTTAAATGTATGAAGTCAACAATATAGATAGATCTCTCTTGGTCATGTTTCATTAAATAATTGATTTTTTTAAACATTGGAAAAATAATGCATAATGTGAGTAAAGTTTATAAATCTATTAAATGACACAATAAATCTTTTGCTTTTTTAACTTTCTTATGATATTTATACACAAACCTTGTCAAAGATGGATATTCCTCAAAAAATCTCTAGGCAGGTTCATACATGGAAATCCATCTAATTTTCACATCTTTCAGTTGTTTTTACCATCTATCACTTCAATTAAATTTTTTTGGAACTCCATAAATTTTTTTGGGCTGCTTGACATGTATTCATGCAAGTCATGGATAAGATCTTCCACTTTTGTGACATTACTGAATGTGCTAATAATTTTGTATGCAAGATCCATCCTATGTGTCATGTAATGGATTAGAATCATAAATAGAAAAACTATTGTTTGTAGGAAAACAAAAAGACAATTTATATGACCTTGCATCACTGATGCACCATTAGTGTTAACACATTCCAACTTCATAGCTATGGCATACTCATTTATCCCAGCTCTCTCTCTCTCTCTCTCTCTCTCTCTCTCTCTCTCTCTCTCTCTCTCTCTCTCTCTCTCTCTCTCTCTCTCTCTCTCTCTCTCTCTCTCTCTCTCTCTCTTAAATTGGATCTAACCAATTTATGGAGGTTTTCTACATTGCTATTTTCTACCATTTTATGGACAACTAAAATATGAGATTGCCTTGAATAGTTTTCAAAAGTATACACATGCATGCAAACCTATGTTATGTTTTCAACTACATTGACCTCATCAATGGATAGAGAGATAAACAATGATCTCTTAACACTTTCTTTCAAATCTTCCTTTTCAATAATGTCTAGATATTTTCGCATTTCCCAAGCACTATTATCTGACCAATGTGACTGTGGAATATCCAAAAACCCATTATGTTGAAACAAAATTTTGTAATCTATAAAATCAAAAATGGGTCTTCCCTTTTTTTAAATGTGGAAAATAGTAAAGAACTGTACATATTTTGCCCTAATATTGGACTGCATAACTTTTCCAAATTGCATTTTGATGGTTCCCCCTTTCTCAACAAGATATTTTTCTCTTTTGATCATTTTCTTATTCATGTGTATATCTTACATGCATGCATTCTTCTCCATTTTTTCATTTTTGTGTTCTTGTTATCTATCCATTTGGGTGCTTCACACACACACACACACACACACACACACACACACACACACACACACACACACACACACACACACACACACACACACACACACACACACACACACACACACATTCCCATAATGTTTCTCAATTGTGTCTAATTTAAGTTACATTTTGTATTCTTTTCCAAGTTTCTAACTACAAATTATACATCTACATTCTATTGGAGGGCTCATTACCATTTTTTGGTTCTACAAGTTTTATAAATGAATATTTTATAGCCTAGTCAACTTGAAAAGACCTTCTTATTATCCATGTACTTCTCTTCCTCTATCAACTTTTTTGAGTGGAATTTTCAACAAAATTTGGTGTCTAAAAGGAACTGTATTTCTATTATGAAGTTCCCAGAGGAGTGTGTTCTAGTGAAGAGTCCAGAGGTGTGCCTTTTAGGGGTGGCATTTCATCAGTAAAATCTTTAGGTAGTGAGAAGTTTTTAGGATTAACTATTTATAATGAAATAGTATCAATATCTATTTCAATTTTTGTATTGAATTAGTTTTGCAATTATTATACAATAAAAAAAATTAACTAATATTTTTAAAAAAAGATTCAAAATTACCTGTATTTAAAGTGACTTATATTTGTGTAGTCATCTTTCCTAAATTTTTGAAATAAGACATGATGTTGGATTTTTATGGTATTTACTATGGTGATTTACCCTTTTTGTTACCTCCTGATGCTAGAGATTTTTTTTGGGTAGTTTATTACTGTCAACTTCCCATTCACTATCAAGCATCAAGCTATGGTCATGCAACATAGTGTTGTTAGACAAAAAGTTTACATCACATGGCACAATTCTATGAGGCATCAATCTATGGTTGCATAACACATCACTACTATATTCCACATTACCATTTCATAACACATAACTATTAGGTGACTAGTTTCCATTGCATAGTATATCACTATCAGGTGGTAGGTTGCCGTCACATGGTACATTACTACTAGGCATTAGGTTCCCATTGCATGACACATTATGATTAGGAACCTAGTTTTATCATGTGACATAGTGCAATCAAGCATCCAATTTATGTCATGTAATATAATTCTAGTGGAGGTCAGGTTGGTAAAAGTAGTCTAGTGGTGCAGTGTAGCCTCAAGTCTCAAGATCTTCATAATTTGGTAAAGAGAGAAACTTTAATGGTAAGCTCATGACCTCTAGGAACATATGTATTATATATAGATGAAAAATTACATGTATAACCCTATAATTATTGTAAATCATTGGTGAGCTAACCCCCTAAAAAATGACATCCCAAAAGTTTAGGCAAAAGGGTCATATGTTGCACCCTAAAAAATCACCAAATTTAAATTCCCCAAAATGGAATATTCATGAATTAACAAATACTCACCATTAAAATTTACTCTAGCTAGTAAAACAATCATAAAAATATTCCCAAAAGAAATGTTCCCTATAAAACACTCTAAAATGTGCATTAAACAATAATAGGGGATTGTATAATAATGGGAAGTAATCATGTCCAATGTGGTGCTCTTTTCCAAAATAAAGAAAATAAAAGAATTGAACCAAAGAAATCTTAGAGATCCATGTGACTCTATCAAGGACTGAAAATAAAAATTGAGACTATAGAAAATGAGTGTAATAAGTGAGAAAGAGTGACAAAAAAATATATAGGACTAAGATGATACACACAAATAAGGGTTTAATTCAACATTAGGATATTATAAATATAAAAGCAACAAAGGACAATAATTGTGTTTGTTTGACCAAATTTGGGTGTATGTAGTTATCATTACTACTACATATTTTAATATTTTTTATAACATAATTTGCATAACTTTTTATTTTGAGCTAAGTTACTATGTAATGTTCTCAAGTCACCTAAAAATATGGGACATACATAGTGGCTTATCTTAGAGACTAAGCTTCAATAACACACTACACAAAAAAACTTTGTACGTTTTTCTTATTTGATCATAATTCTTACCCATATTTTACTCAAAAATTAATTTTAGACAACAATGATGTTTTTGGATAAGGGTGAAGGCCAATTGTGCCCAAAATAGTGTGTTATCATCCCACTAGTAATTTTTTTTCTAAAATTCTCATAACTACACAGTCAAAAAAATAGTTTTAAATAGCTAATCATAAACAGTTTCAATTTTATATCTAAGATTAGTACAATTTTTCTTATATTAGAGGCATCATGCATAGCATGTATTCTAGTTTATTTGGAACATGTTTGACTCAAAATTTCACTTGATATTATATAGTCATGTATTAGATTAGGGGCATGTGTGTGGCACATGGTAGCATTTTTGCTTAGTTTTGTAATAGTTTCCATAGAACAAATGGAAATACATGTCAATATCTATGTTGTATACACCATACTCTAATAATAATATTTTGAACTAATTTTGCATCATTTTTGCAACAAAAATAAATCTTATTCTATTTGTAATAGTTTATTCACATTTTGCACCATTTTTATACTAGAATTATCTTTTGGAATTCATATATAGATTTAAAGATACTCTACTACCTTGACCATGAAATGATGGATTCAATCACACCTTGAGTTATTAATCAAACTCTCCTTCAATTGAGGATTGGGGCATGCATATTCAAATCCAAACACTTCAGCAAAATGAAATATCTAAAGGTTCTACCCTCTCTAGTCACTATTTAGTTTCACCAAAAAATAAAATGATTCACATACCTAAACATGTGTATTCATTCCTTATTATTTGATATACAATTTTATTATCTTTAATTTTAGATTTATATACTATGTAAGGACCAATTCATATATTTTTCACTATAAGTTTACATGAAACATAGTTCAGCATGTGCTCTACATCTAACCCTACTCAACACTTGTAAGCTCATGTATAAATCTCTTTCTTTCACTCTAGTATTTTTTGATTTTTTGTAATTAATAAAATAAAATAGGGGAAAATTTAATAACTAAAAGTAACATTTAATGATATAAAATAAATTTGTGGCAAGTTTTTTGTGAACACTCAACCTACGCTCAATAACATGATTTCAAATTGACTTTCTTTCACTTTTATTCAGATGAGCCATATCTCTAAGCAACTAATGATGACTAAATACACATATTCCTCGTTTTAAGTAACCTAATCTCATCCCTATACTAATCCACACTTCCACCTTAGTTATCTCTACTTCCTAGACAAGGTCATGCTTTCAACACAATCCCACTTGTCGGTAGTCTCGAAATCCATCAGCCACATCCTGCCACCAAATAAAAACTAGTTGTGAAAATTAAAATTCACCTATGAGTCATCTCAAATGTTTATAAAGCCCATCCAAAAAAAATCCAAAATGATCACTATAAATCTACATTTTCTAACCATTTTTTCAATAGAGTCTCATATGATTGAAAAACACCAAGTTATCTAATTGTACATGAATGTAATAAAACCTTATTTCTTCTAGTTCTAAGTACACACAACCCAAGTAACCCCAATCTAAGTCTGCATACTATTCCAAGGACATAAGGCATTTTTCAAGCACTTAAGCACACTAGGATTGCATTAACATATAACATTACACCATTATTTCACACACACCATTGTAGTATGAGATAACTACATAGACTTTGATCTTTATTTGGAGTATTGGTATGTAGGTAGCGCTCAACACAAGGGTGTTGATATCAAGCACAAATTCAACCACTAACCCATTTTCTCCATTTTTTTTCTTAATTGACCTATTGAGCTAGGGTTTCAAGTGATGAAGAAGGTGCATAATGGCTTCTAAAGAAATTACATATATATAATTACACAAAGAGGACACACAAGTGAAGGTGTATTATTACAAACTTTCATAGATGGGAAAACCTTATAAGACACTAACACACCCTAAAAATACCATTGTGACCCACCCCTATCTATAAAGTGCATCCTTTGTTAGGATTTAATATCTGTAATATTATTAATTAGTATGTTAGTTGGTTTATTGTTACCCATAACTATTCTAGGTTATTAGATTCTATTTCTAGGAGGTTGTTGTGCTACATCTATGGCTATATAATAGCCTTTATTTTGTTTTCATTATCATTCTGAAGATAATATATTGTGTGATTATTATTATCTATATACAAATATGTGTTCAAATCTTTAGATTTCTATCATTAGTATTAGAGATATGCTTGATCCATAGCTATGCCAACACTTTTAGTGTTGTGCTCAAATGGTTCTCAATCCATGTAAAGTCTAGAATTTGAAGAAGATTTATGTATTAATCATCATCCTCCACATCAATCTTCTCTAACTTGAAATCCAATTCTGTATTTCAAATCTACATCATTCTTCTTAATTGTAATCAAGATTTTGTGTATTTCTCAAGTGCAACTATTTTGCCAATTCATGCAGCTAGTCTATTTTAAAAGCTATATTTAATCTACATAGATCTAGTGTTTGTCATTATACCTATTTTCTAGATATGATATATTCATCAACAAATTTTTCATGTCTAGATGTCTTAACAACTATGCCTGCACCTAGTTTGTGTATCAAATTCTATTACTACCAAACTATTTATGCATCTAGCTCGACTCTCTATGTGCATGGTGATTAGTTTATGTCATTTCATAGGTCTATAGTGCATGGTAGTTTACATATTTAATTATGAGTCTTGATTGTATGATATTTCATGTCATTTCAATTTATTTGTTTTTGTAAAAAAATTGTCAAGATTTTATTTATTGACAAAGTTGATAGGATAAAAGCTTGAAGTCTGTTAAATATTTTTTAAAAAGGAGTTGATTAGTAAATTCATTGTATTTAGGTATTAGTATTTCAAGTTGACATGAGTTAGTATGTATTTAGGTCCATAGTAATATTTTGATTTAATAATTTTATGTCCATCAAAAATAAAATAAAATAAAGTCCTATCACTGAGTCCTATTTAGGTGACTATCAAGGTCTTGTTTAGGTGATTTCTAGGAAAAAATTTCATATTATTTATAAGAACGCATTTTAAAAGTATCCAAAATCCTAGTTTTTAAAATGGACATTCCCCTAGAAAAATTGATAGGTCTCAACTTTCACACTTGGAAAGTCAAAATTCAAATGCAACTCATGAATAAAAACTTTTGGAGAATAGTAAATGGAACTGAGACAACACTTAAAAATGCAAAGAAACTAATTGAATGGAAAAATAAGGATGATAAAGCCAAAGATATTATTATTTTGACTCTTTAAAATTATGAATTTCACTATGTGGATCTTGAGAAAATGTCAAATGAAATGTGGGAAAACTTAAACAAATTGTTTGTAGTAAAAGCAATCAACACAAAGTTTTCCTTAAAACTTCAATTGCTTAAGTTCACAATGAATGATGGCATTTTAATGACAAGTCATATTAATGAGTTGATATCTCTCATGAGACAACTATCAAAAGTCAAATCCCTTATTAATGATGAATATACAAAATCTAGATTACTGAATAGTTTGCCTCCTAAATATAGTAGTGTTATATTCACTCTTGGATAGATTCCTTCTCAGTCATTGGAAGATATGATTTTTACACTTCTTGCTGAAGAGAAAAGAACTAAATAAGATATAGAAGAAGAAGAAACTACATTGCATGTAAAAAATAACTATAAAATTTTCTCTAAAAATAAGGAAGAACCTGAGTGTTATTATTGTAAGAAAAAAGGACATACATCCAAATATTGTAGAACTCAAGCTTTTGACCTTCTAAAAAGAAAACTCACAACAAATGAAGAAACTATGATAATATAAAAGGAATCAAATTATGAAGATAAACCATTGAATGGATACTATGGTTATGCCTTAGATGACTTAGTATTCTAAAGCAACAAAAAATTGAGGATGGAGGCATAGGAGGATGGAGGCTATTCAAGCCTTTCACAAGCCACTTCTAATTTAGTAGAACATTTGTGTGGTGTATGTTAATAAGAATATAAGCACATTCCTATTCACATTAATTTTTTTAGTGTGTTGGTTTGTAAATAAACCCCTTTGTATATATTCAAGAAAAAATTCATGTTTTCAAAAAACTCATTTTTGGGGAGTAGGGGAAGATTTTGAGGTAAACTCAGGGATGGTTATCTATTTAGTGCCACATTTTGAGATCTTAGAGTTTTAGAATTTGGGTGACCAAGGAGGAAGGTAAAGTCCCATAGAAACCCAAAGAGGAAGGGATTAGTCCTACATAATTCATCTCACCACTACACCTTGATGAGGTAAATAGATAATCTATGGAGTTTGTACCTGGTCTATTGAGTGATTTTAGGAGATGGTTAAATATTTTAAGAATGTGATTGTATACCCATGTCCACATTAAGGGGGTGCTATGAATTAATAATGTTAAGGGGTTGAATATTAGGATTTAATTCCATAACATTATTAATTATCTTGTTAGTTGGCTTCTTCTTCTTCCTCCTCCTCCTCCTCCTCCTCCTCCTCTTCTTCTTCTTCTTCCTCTTCCTCTTCCTCTTCCTCTTCCTCTTCATCTTTGTCTTCCTCATTCATCTCACCACTACACCTTGATGAGGATAAATAGATAATCTATGGAATTTATACCTGGTCTATTGAGTACTTTCAAGAGATGGTTAAATCTTTTAATAATGTGATTGTATCCCCATGTTCACATTAATGGGGTGCTATGAATTAATAATGTTAAGGGGTTAAATGTTAGGATTTAATTCCATAAACATTATTAATTAGCCTGTTAGTTGGCTTCTTCTTCTTCTTCTTCTTCTTCCTCTTCTTCTTCTTCTTCCTCCTCCTCCTCCTCTTCTTCCTCCTCCTCCTCTTCTTCTTCCTCATCCTCTTCTTCTTCCTCGTCCTCTTCCTCTTCATCTTCCTCTTCCTCCTCCTCTTCCTCTTCATCCTCCTCCTCTTCATCTTCATCCTCCTCTTCCTCTTCCTCCTCCTCTTCCTCTTTCTCTTCCTCTTCCTCCTCCTCTTCCTCTTCCTCCTCCTCTTCTTCCTCCTCTTCCTCCTCCTCATCCTCCTCCTCTTCCTCTTCCTCCTCCTCTTCCTCTTCCTCTTCCTCCTCTTCCTGTTCCTCTTCCTCCTCTTCCTCTTCATCCTCCTCATCCTCTTCATCCTCCTCTTCCTCTTCCTCCTCCTCGTCTTCCTCCTCCTCCTCCTCCTCCTCGTCATCATCATCATCTTCTTCTTCTTCTTCTTCTTCTTCTTCTTCTTCTTCTTCTTCTTCTTCTTCTTCATCTTCCTCTTCCTCTTCCTCCTCCTCTTCATCTTCATCCTCCTCTTCATCTTCATCCTCCTCTTCCTCTTCCTCTTCCTCTTCCTCCTCCTCTTCAACTTCCTCTTCCTCTTCCACTTCCTCTTCCTCTTCCTCTTCCTCTTCCTCTTCCTCTTCCTCTTCTTCCTCTTCCTCCTCCTCCTCCTCCTCCTCCTCCTCCTCCTCTCTTCTTCTTCTTCTTCTTCTTCTTCTTCTT
>JARHVA010002750.1:0-2500 GCA_037957365.1 Torreya grandis
GACCATTTTGTAGTGCATTATGTTTGAGAGAAGGAGTGAGAGAAGGGTTACAAGCATGAGATGCATTTTCTTCTTCACTATGTAAATAATAGTCATCATTATTCCATGTATTATCAAAATCAAAGTTTTTTTCATATTCACTCTTATTTTCACTTCCATCATCATTAGGGAGAGGGGTAAGAGAATAATTTAATGTTTTTCTAATATTCAATAAATTATCATATGAAATTAGAACATTAGGTGTATCTATGTTGTCTTGGAGTACAGTGTATGCATTATTTTCAATTACAATATGAGAAGTAAGATAAAGAGCATTATCATTTAGACATTCTTTTGACAATATAAATTTAAAAGCATGAGATGGATCATTTGAAATATGTATTATAATTTTGATTCTATTGCATTTATATTTTTGTAATTTGAACATAGAAGTAGAGAGAGAGAGAGAGAGAGAGAGAGAGAGAGAGAGAGAGAGAGAGAGAGAGAGAGAGAGAGAGAGAGAGAGAGAGAGAGAGAGAGAGAGAGAGAGAGAGAGAGAGAGAGAGAGAGAAGAGAGAGAGAGAGAGAGAGAGAGATTAGGTTCAAATAGAAGTAAGTTATCACCAATGAGAGATTCACTTGGAAATGAATTACTAATTTGTTCATTGGTGCATTGTGTATAGGAGAATGAGGTGAAATGTACCTTTCCAATTTATCAAAATTATTATCTTTAGAAGAGGGAAGAAAAGATATAGGTTTTAGAGAAGAAGATGCATCTACTTTTTCTTCACTATCACTTTCATATATATCATCATATTCCTCATTAAAAAATATTAGTTATCTTCATTGTAAATGAAATAATTTTACACATTTTTAGCTAATTTGTAGTTTTGAAAAATTTTCCATTCATTATCATTATTATGAGAAAAAACAAGAATTGATCTATGCAATGAGAGAGAAGAAGTGCCTTAGTGGCCATTTTATTTATTTCACCAAAGACAATATGTAAAAGTACTATTAATAAAATAAATTAAAACATAACTACCAACATAGATATATTGAAAATATTTTTGACACTCCAAATAATTTTCAAAATTTTATGTAAAAATTTTAAGGCTTGGGGTTTGAGGACCTAGTTTGGAAATATAGGGTTTTGGTTTGGGGTTTTAGAAATTTTGAAAATTATTGCAATAATTTAAATTATAAAAATAAATTTAAATAAAACAAATGCACAAATATTTACACAAAAATAATAATTTTAAATTAATTTTTTGCATAAATAACTGCTATATAGAGATTTTGAAAAAATTTGACACTCCAAACAATTTACAAAAATTCCAAAAGTTTTATCTAAAAATTGTAAAGAGGGCTTGGAGTTTCAGGACCTAGTTTGGAAATCTAGGAATTTGAATTGGGATTTTAGAATTTTTGAAAATTATTATAATATTTTAAATTTTAAAATAAATTTGAATAAAATAAATACAAAAAAAAAATTATACAAAAATCATAATTTTGAAATTGAATTTTTACATAAAGTATGAAGGAAAAACCTTAAAGGAACCTAGGGTTTTAGATTTCTTCAAAGTAAGTTGGGCTCACCAGATGTTTTATTTTTGACAACTAAGGTTTAGTTCATAAATAATAAAGGTTCTAGATAAAGGGGAAAATTATAATTAAATATAGTAAATGACAAGGTTATATCAACTTGATTAAATTAATTACATAGGGGAGAGAGGTAACTTATCTAGAAAATTAGGCTGAGACAATTGTTTCAAAGTTTGAGAATTGTTTTGAAAGATTGGGAAGTTGTAGGAACCTAGATCTAGCTTTCATTTTGTAAAAGGATAGGACTATCGAAATAGGACACCCTAGCGTTTGGTGTTGTCCTTTTCTATCATTTTTGTCCAAACTATTCATAGAGACCTAAGTTTTTTGGGTTTTGTTCATTGTCCCTATGTGATTTTGCCTAATAATTTTTGGATGGTAGATGTTGATAGAGCTCCTTATATATCTATTTTAATATTCAAAACCTTGGGTCTATCTACACACACAAAAAAACAAATACATCAAAAGAAAAAAAGGGAAAAAATAGGTTAGGGTAAGTATGATCACATGATCTAGAATCCCTATTATCCTAATTACTGCCTAAATTAACCCTCAAACTAGGGTTTTAGATCAAATGTAGTTATCCCTTAGGGAATATTCATAATCAATGCACATGGTAGATACAATAATGAACTTTAGCCTAGGCCCTTCCTTGATCAAGCATGCAAATCTATGTATGATGTAAAATGTTGAGCTATACTATTGATTGATTTTTAATATTATATTGTTCCAAAGTAGTAAGTGATAGATATAAATGCTTTGTGAAGTCCTTTAAATAAGATACTTTTATTTTAAATTTTTGGAAATTTATTTGCATTTGGCCAACATTAGAAAGATAAACAAAACTTAAGGATGAATCTAAGAAGGGCTTGGGACTCATTAAGCAAGGAAACTTGACCGTTGGGACTCAAAATGT
>JARHVA010002750.1:7500-157500 GCA_037957365.1 Torreya grandis
GTATGTGTGTGTGTGTGTGTGTGTGTGTGTGTGTGTATATATATATATATAGGGATAAACCTATATCTATTATAAAATGCAATCTTTTATAAAACCCTAAGAGATAAATTTATACATATAATTATTTTTAGTTAAACAACAATAAAATAACATCAAAAACCTTTTATAGCTTCCAAATGAAACTATATGAACCAGAATAATCCCTACCCTTCTCTCTCTACTCTTCTTTCTTCTCTTCTCTATATCATGTCATGCCCTTCTCCATATCCCTTCTTATCCTTATTTGTCCATTGACCTTCCTCTTCATGCAATACATGTAACTATTTAATTGAACTTGAAATGTTTCCATGCATAATCCCCATTATATGCCAAAATTGTAACTAATCCCAATTAAACCCATTTTAACATATCTAAAAATACCTAATTCTCTCAAAATTTCCCCAAAATTCCTTAATCATTATTTTATTCATTTTTTTTTGCATGACCTTCTTGACTTACATGTCCATATGTCAAATTCACAAATTCCACTATTAATATTATTTCCAATGATAATTAAAACTTCAAAAATCACCATTCACTATGCATTAAAATAATGACTAGGGTTAGTTCCTAGGATAAATTAGGGCAACAATTAATTTTTTTTAATAACTTAGTAAATATAATCAATCATTATGACTTTAAATAATAAAGTGACTAGTATAAATTCAATGATTTTCTTTCAACTTAAATCATGTATCCAACAACTACTATATACCAAAACATAATGGTATTATTACAACGTAGTTGTTATTAATTTTTTATATAGACTATCCAATGTCTTTAGTTATCTTTAAATATTAAGGCATTAATCTGTGTAATGATATTTCTTGAATATCATAATAACAATCAAATAATGTTCTAAATCATTATAGAAAAACTATAGTTAGTCTGTAGGTAGTAGTAATAGATGTTATTCAAGTAGATTTACTTTTTCATAAAGTATTAGTATTAATAATCATGATTATGATAACTAAACATGATCAAAAGAAACATTATACATTTAATCTGTGTATAACAACTATAATATAAACACACAAAATGAG
Source organism: Torreya grandis (assembly GCA_037957365.1). Taxonomy (NCBI): domain Eukaryota; kingdom Viridiplantae; phylum Streptophyta; class Pinopsida; order Cupressales; family Taxaceae; genus Torreya; species Torreya grandis. The sequence continues at coordinate 8,583 of JARHVA010002750.1, forward strand.
ATCCTCATAAGTGTTATATTGACTAAATCATTAAAAAAAAAAAAAAAACATATAATCAATTATCTAAATGCATATAACATCAAATACATACTAAAGATATCAATTCAAATAATGCATATAATGAGTACTATCTACCATAGTGTGTGCATGGGTTCTAATCATTCCTCTGTCATTCCCTACCACTATTATCTATGCCATCCTCTTCGATGGTGCTCTCCCTTGCTAATGTCCTAAGGGATGAATCTTTCCTACATCCAACTCATGATAAGAAGGTGGTTATCCCATAAAACCATGATATATATCATATTATAATATTGTGACAATTAAACAACATTATCATAATGTAAATAATATATAATACAACTAACTCATAGTAATAAAATCATGCAATCAAAGAAACATACAAATATCTCATAAGAGCATATGACTTACATCTTAGTTAATTAGTAATTAATTAATTTACCAACCATAATAATCCATGGATAATTAGGTAAATTATCTTAGTGATTCCCAAGTAGAACTATCCTCAAAGTATTGATCCCACAAGACCTTACACTATGATACTTGTCTATTTCACAAATAAAATTTGTGAATGTTAATTAATATGATTAGTTATACCATGACCTCTTTGGGATCCAGAACTTGCAAAGCATTCCAATCCAACACATGTGAAGGATTAGCTATATGCTTTTTAAGATAAGATACATGAAAGATATCATGTAATAGAGATAAGGATAGTGTCAATGGAAGCCTATAGGCTATAGGATTGACCATTTCTAAAACACTAAAGGGTCCCACATATTTTGGTTAAAGTTATATTGACTTTCTAAATTTAATCAAGCTCTTTTTTTATTTAGCTCATAAGAACACTTTATCACCTACTAAAAATTGTTTAGTTCTCTTCAAATTATCATAACTACTATGTCTGTCATTGGCCTTAGCCAACCTTTACCTAATTAATTTGACTTAATCTTCCATTTATAAAATCATCTTAGGACCAAAGATTTCCCTATCTTCCAACCTATCCCAACTGATTGGTGTCTTGCACCTTCTTCTATACAATGATTTGAATGGTGTAATCTTCAAAGATAATTGGTATGAGTTATTATAAGTAAACTCAATCAATGGAAGGTAATCCTCCTACTTGTATTATTGATCTATGTAATGCATACAAAGGAGATTCTCTAACACTTGATTAACTCATTCAATCTAACCATCAGTTTATGGGTGATATGTAGTGTTGAAGTTTTTTTTCATACCCAAAATTGAATTCAAAGTTAATAAAAACTTATAAGTCATCCTCAAATTATGATCCAAAATTATCTTCTCTATAAATCCATGTAATCGATACACTTCCTTTATGAATCTCTTCACAAGAGTAGGTGTATCATCTATCAAATTACCTAGTATAAAATGATTTACCTTAGTTTATCAACTACAACCAATATCATGGCATGCATGTTTCATGACAATGATAAACTTTTGACAAATTTCATACTAATCACCTTTTACTTCCATCCTAGTATGTCATGTGGATACAATAATCTAGTGGAATACACATGTTTAGCTTTCACACACTAGCATTATATATAATGTGACACAAAGTTTTATGCATCTTTCTTGATTATCTTATAGATATATAATGGTCTAAGCTCTGCCATGAGTTTGGTTACTCCTAGATGTCCTAAATATGGGGTATTATGTAGTTCCTTTAGTAATTGTGATCTTTAGATTCTCTCTATTTATTACATACATACTTCTATTGTATTACAAAAGAGCATCATTCTCTATTTTTGAATCCTTTATACCTAGGATTTTGAGCATTCTTAGATATAACTTTCCTGACGTAATCATAGAATTCATCTCCTAGTGAGAATTTGATCACTTGATCCCTAAAATTACTCATATTAGTATCCATGATTACTATATACCTCCTATGTCTGAGGGCATCAACTATCTATTTTTCTTACCTTTGATATAATTGACATCAAAATCATAGTCAGATAAGAAATCTAACTAGTGTCTTTGATGAGCATTTAGATTTGGTTGGGTGAAGATGTACTTGAGTCCTAAGTTATCAGTCTTGAGCTCAAATGATTTTCTCAATGAATAATGCCTCTAAAATTATAAAAAATGCACAATTGTTACAAGTTCTAGGTCATGAGGGGCATATTTCACCTCATAAGGCTTCAATTTCCTTTATTTATAGGCTACCACTATACCATGATACATTATTAATACTCCAATTTCATTCCTAGATGCATTTTTTATCACTAAAATTTGATGATTGGGATCATGAACTCTTAGTACTGGTAATAAAGTAATCTTCATTTTCAATTCTTGAAAATCTAATTCAAACTTATCTAACTAAATAAAACCTTTGTTCTTATGCTACAAAGAGGTAATCATATTAACTATCTTAGAAAAAATTGTAATGAATTTTCTATAATAGCCCACTAATCCCTTGAAACTTCTTACCTTGTGGACATTCCTTAGTGTAACCACTCCATTATGGTTATTATATTTGTTAGATATAATAAAATACCATCTGTAGAGATAATATGTCCAAGATATTTCACTATTTTATAATAATGCACACTTGGACAACTTGACATATAACCTATGCTTTCAAAATATTTGAAAAACCAATTATATATGTTGAAGATGTTCTTATTTATATTTAGAATATATAATAATGTCATCTAGAAAGACCAAAACAAAATGATCTAGATAATCTCTGAACACACTATTCATGAGATTCATAAATGTTTGAAGATCATTTTTCAGCCCAAATGGTAGCACTATAAACTCATAGTGCCCATATTGAGTTCTCAAAGTTGTCTTTGGAATATCCTTGTCTTTTATTCTCAACTAATGATATCCTGCTCTAAGATCAATCCTAGAAAATATTATTTCCCTTCATATTTGATCAAAAAGATCATCTATACGAGGTAGTAGATACCTATTTTTGATAGTCACCTTATTCAACATTATATGCTCAATACAAAGGCAAAGAGTGTTGTCCTTCTTCATGATGAAGATAACTAGTGTACTCAATCATGACATACTTGGTCTAATCAACCCTTTCGATAAGAATTCCTAGATTTGGTCCTTCAATTCAACTAGTTTAGTGGTTGTCATTTTATATAGTGCCTTAGAATAAGGTTTTGATCCATGTATGATATCAATAGATAAATAAAACTCATGTTTAGGAGGTAATATTAGTAATTCCTCTATAAACACATCTTAAAAATTCCTAAGTAAAGGGTAATATTTAGTTGATAGTTTGGGGACAACATATCAAATATTTTGATCTTACAAGCCAAAATTATCTCTTCCCTTCTCAAAAAATGTTTTGAGTGATCCAATTCTTCAATTATTCAAGTTTTTTCGGCTAAGGGACTCACAGGTTCAACAGGTTAAATGAATTCAATAGGCGAGCTCTCACAAAGGAACACGTTCCCAACACTTAGGAAATTTTAAGGTTGGTTCAACATTGAGGTTAAACCAAAAGGTCCATCAGTGGGCTTCAAACAAAAGATTGAACCATTAAACCATTGAACCATTGAACCCTGCCTCTAAAGATTCAAAGGTTCAATGGGTTCGAAGGTTCAATGACATCAACAAACTTAAATGAGTTAAGCACTTCAGCAAGTTTAAAGTTTAATAGCTTTAAAGGACTTAAAGAAAAGAAGGCTTCGAAGAGTGAAGGTTGAACTGCTGAACCTTAAACCAAAATGGTTTAACAAGTTTAAAGGTTCAATGAATTTAATAAGATAAAAAGACTCAAATGGAAAGAAGACTTCGAAGAACAAAGAATGAACCATTGAATCGTTGAACCTTAAACCAAAAGAGTTCTAGGTTCAAAGTTCAAAGGTTTAAGGAAGCTTTGAGTGAAGGAAGGAAGTGGAAGATTCTAGAGACGAGTTCAAAGAGATGGTTCAACCGAAGAGGAAAGAAGTGATTAAACCAAAGAAGTGATTGAACAAAAGAAGCAATTAAACTAAGGAGCCGATAGGGCCATCTAAACTATTGAAACATTGAACCAATGCACTCTCATGGTTCAAGGTTCATGGTTCAAAGTGGTTCAAGTGACTAGTGACCAATGCTATCCCCATGGATGTCAAATTTAGGGTAATGAAATATCTATTGATTTTCAAATATGGTGTGAACCTTAAAACAAACTCAGTGACCAGCTGAAGAAGAATTGAAAAGAGCCTACAAAAAGGGAAGAGATAGCCTAAGAGCTTAGATCATGAGGAAGAGATAAAATGCATTAAGAGAAGAGGGAACAAGAGGGAAAGGCCAAAAATATCTATAGGAAAGTTATTCTAGTAGGTGGAATAGTCCACCAAGTGGACATCAGAGAGCATGAGAACTCAAGGATGTGGCCTATTTTTCTCCATTGAGTAAAGGTGAAGTGGATAGCTACACCAATATCAGGAAGAAAACTAGGTGACCCATACTTTGGAGGGGACATTTGAGATGAATTGACATGCCACAATTAAGGCTGATGCCCTATTCCAGCATGGCCCCTTAACAAAATTAAAAATGCATTCAAGGCATTGAATGCAACATGGGCCATTCCAAAAAACAAAGTGCCAAGTCTTTCTTGGCTACTATATATTATAATCTCTTATTTTATACATAAGAGATCTCTCTATTATAGAAGCAAAACTATGCCCAAATTGAAAGGCATTTCTTGAGACTTTGAGCTCAGATTGTTAATCATATTTATTTAATTGAATGAGAAAGCAAGTGACCTTTTAGACTTTATGCTGAGGTAGCTTATGTTGTTTAGGGGATTGTTCTTATATTTTGTTTCCTGAATACCATCTTGTCCATTTGATTAAATAAGCAGAACTAGTGAAAGTAATCTGAAAGATGTCTTGAAGCCAATTGTGAGAGACTTTGTGTTGCTACAATTGTCTTTGGCATGTTTGTTTTTATATTTATTTGTAAAGGATCTTGGGATGACTTTGTACCCCCATTTTCCTTCATATATTTCACTCTTTGGTAGTTGAGGTGGAGACTTTGTGCTACACTTCATCATGTTGTGTTTCTACATCTAGTTACTATTACTACCAGGAAGGAATCTGGCTGTTGACTGAATATTACTTCTGAAAAAAATTGCCTTTAGAAATTACCCAATATTTTTCCTTTGATTTGTGAACATCAGCTCTAACAAAAGAGAGATGGATGGTGTTATCCTACCCAAAGTGTTATTTTTAGCTTATATATATAGTATATATTAATATAGCACTTAATATTTATAGGGAACCTCCCCTTGATGAGAGGAGAGATTTATCCCCTTTTGATGTGGTAAACCTACACATTTGGCTGATCAATCTCTTTATGGTATGGTTGAAATAACCTATTTTGCTCATCAGTTAGCTGGTGACAAAATATTCACCCAATAGTTTTTGGTGACTCCATTGGGGATCATGTTGTGTAGTTTAAAGCCTCAAGATTCAAATTGAAGTAGTCCCTATCTTTATTCATTTTAATTTTACACTATAGAAAATCCATGGTATACTCAAAGCCAGATATCTAAATGTATTGTTGACCCTGTATTTGAGTTGGTATAACAAAGTGATTTTGACCTATTTCCTTCTCCATCTCACCTTCAGCGAACTAGGAGTTTTCCTCCTACCAAAATTAGGTCTCCATTACGAGGCAAAGCACCCATTTATGTTGTTAGTAGAGATTTGTCAATACATACCCCTCATACATTTATTATCCCTCCCTTCAGTAGTCAAATCATGGTAGTTCAAGGTCCTTGGGGCAACTCTTTTGGTCTACTCAATTTAACTCCACCTCTACATGAGCTAACTCGTAGTTCTAGGAAGAATTTCCCCAAATTCTTTGGTGATGGGAGAGTTCATCTTGATGAACATATTTCATCCTTCAGCATATCTTGTGGCATGATAGGTGTGGAGTATGAAGACATAGCAGTCAGGCTGTTTGAGGAGACATTATAAGGTGCTACTATAGACTGGTTCTACCATCTATAGGCTCGATCAGTGACTAACTAGAACACTCTCAAAGCCAAATTTGAAGCTGTATTCAAGCCTATAGAAGATGTGCATGTCCTTTTGGCTTAGCTCACACAAATAAAGAAATAACCTCATGAACTAATGAGGGATTTCATCACCAAGTTTGACAAGCTAAGGAACAGGATTCCTAAAATTGCTTAGCCAATAATTTAGAACCTTAAATGTTTTTTCATCAATTCTCAACTGCCTAAAGTGAGTTTTTTGTTGAGATGAGCTAGTCACATAGACCTTGTTGTAGTGCAATATTTGGCTACTAAGGTGGAATATGATCTCATCTTGGTGGGGAAGATAAGAAGAGATCCTAAAAGAGGTAAATCTTCTTTATCCTCTGAATATCCATCTATAGGACCATTGATCTAATAGTGAAAAAGTTGGAAAATGAGTTGTTATCTCTCAGAAAGCAAATGGCACAAGGAATGTCTGCTCTTCCTTCATACTGAGATATACCAAGGGGGACTTTTCTGAATCAATCATACCAAGGCAATGTTGCTAAGAACTAAAGGTAGCCAAATCATCTTCCTCCCCCATAAGGGAAGCTTTCCATTGAAGCACTTCTAACCAATTTAGTAGTTGGATATCTTGAAATAGAATATAATTTCTCCTTTCAATGTGAGTTAAACCCAAAAGATGATGTTAATCTCTTCACAGAGGGAGAAGAAGAATTATTTGGTGACTCCAACATTGGTTTCTTGAACTACTAGGATGAACCTAGAAGTAAAGGCAAAACATTTGACGGATCATACACCATATTCACCTAGTCCCAGAACTAGTTAGCCCAGCAAGCTGATAGGAAAAAAATAGAGGAGCGAGCTCAACCAATAATTTCAATTGTTAAGTGGGGAACAACTTTGCCTTTTCAATCAAAGGACCTGATGATCCCTAAAAAATTATGTACCTCAAATACGCCTTCACCTTCAACTTCAATTTTGTAGATCATTACCCCCCTCTTAAAAACCAAAAAGATGAACTACCTTCCCCTGTTCCTAATTTATTTTAGACATTTGATATAATTGACCATGTCAAGAAAACCAAAATTTAAATGTCTAAATTTTAATTCCTACAATCCAACCCTAAGTAGTTGGATAAGTTGGTTTAGTTTGTAAAGAATAAAACCATCCCTATAGGACCAGATTTTCTAAAGGTGACTCCCACATCCACCCAAAATAACCTTGTCATTACTCCTCCCGTTGCTCCTGGGAGGACAAAACCATTTATGTCTCCCTACTGATAAATGGACACCAACTAAACAATTGTATTATATAATCAGGTGCATCTAACAATGTCATGCCTACCAAAGTGGTAGAATCTCTTGGACTCACACTAACCAAGACCTTTGGGAGATGTTTCTCCATGGAGAACAAACAAGTGCCACTACTGGGACAAATCAAGGATGCCCAATTTGCATTTGTGGCATTCCCAGATAAGAGAATTAAGATGATAGTCCTAATGGCCAATGTCTCAACCTCATATGGCATCCTTCTTGGGTGAAATTTTTGTAAGGATGTTGGTGGAAAATTGAGCATGGACCTGTCTAAATCAAGGATCCTGGTCAAAGGCATCATGTAGAGATTGCTCCCTAAGAAGTAAGCAAAACACATTATCACTTAAACATCATTGCCTAAATCTCAAATTATTTTTGAGTCTTCAATCATGGGCAATTACTTCCTAACTATAGAGGATGTTCCTGTCCTAGCTGATGAAACTTCTAAAAATGACAATCTAAAAATTGGTTTAGACAAAACAATAGGAGGATTTGTAGAATGTAGTACCCCTCTAATTAAAAGAAAAATTGAGGAAAAATTAGTTTCTAATGATGTCTACATTCTAGAATTTGATGGTAGCTATTCCTCTACTAGTTCTAGAGCTAGGATTATGTTTATATCTCCTCAAGGAGATATTTTTCCTTCTTCATAAAAGTTACAATTCAGCAATACCAACAATACTGTTGAATATGAATCACCGCTGCTCAGATTGAAGGCCGCTCAAGATAGGGGCATCAAACTCCTTCACACCAAAGGAGATGTTGAGCTAGTGGTTTGCTAGGTCAAGAACCTATACCAAACCAAAAATGAGAGATTTCACCATTAACACAATCTAGTTTGGGATCAAATTGAAAGCTTTGATGCTTTCAGTATCTCTATAGTACTCATGGAATTCAATGATCGAGCTGATACATTAACTATTTTTGCAACTCTTTTAGTTCCTCACCAAAATTTTAAGGGAGATAGGTACACTATCAAACTAGTCTTTCAACCAAGTGTGCCTAACAATGATAATCATTGGCAAGTGTTTAATGGTGACAACCAAATCATCACCTTCCTAAAGCAAAAAGACAACTTTGAACAACTTCACTTCAAAGGTAGTGATCCTCAAAAACTTGAATCAACCCCTGAAACAAGTTTAGATGCAAGTGAAGAATTCCTACAACTAAAAGGGAATAAAATTCCCAAAGGATTGGTTTTCCTTGAGAAACTATTTGACAAGCACGACAGGTTCATCAAATAACAACAAATAGATTTAAGCTCCTCCTAGGAGTTTGATCAAATAAATTTGGGTATTAAAGAAAATCCCAAGATGGCTAACATTGGAAAGCACTGCACTCTTAAGGAGAAGCTCAAATTTACTACCCTACTTCACCATTATGTGGATGTTTTGGTGTACTCCTATGATGATCTGAAGTCACCCAGGCCTGAAGAAATTTTCCATGAAATTCCTCTCAAGAGTGATTCAATGCCTTACAAGTAGAAATATTGGTAGTATAATCCAAAGATATCAGGTACTGTTCTATTTGAAATATAGAAAATGTTGAACACTAGAATAATTTTCCTAATCCATCATTTCACATGGATTGCAAACATAGTTCCTATGAGAAAAAATAACGGGAAAATTTGCCTCTATGTGGATTTTTGGAATTTGAATCAATCTTCCTTAAAAGATAACTACCCTCTACCCATCATGGACCAAGTTCTTCAGACAGTGACTAGTTCATAGATGTTATCAATGTTGGATGGCTTCTTAAGGTACAATCAAGTAGAAGTTGGTGAAGCAGACCAACACAAGACTACCTTCACCACACCTTGGGGCACCTTTACATATCGAAGATTACCATTTGGCCTGATAAATGCTGGTGCCACTTTTTAGAGAGTAATGGACCCTGACTTTAGAGATAAAATGGGTAATTTAATTATGGTTTACCTTGATGATCTAATAGTCTTTTCTAAGAATTATCTTGATCATGTGCACCATTTGCAACAAGTGTTGGAATGATGTCACTAGAATGGCATTTCTCTAAATCCCAAGAAGTCTATTTTTGGGGTAACAGAAGGAAAACTTCTTAGACACATTGTATCCTAAAAAGGCATAAATATTGACTTAGAAAGAGTCAAATCCATCTAGGAGCTTACTCTACCCACAAGTAAGACTATAGTTCACTCTTTCCTTGAAAAGGTGATTCTTTTACGGAGGTTCATTCCTATGTTCACTGAGAAGACTTGCCACATTGTGAACATCATGAATGGAAAGGCCACTTTTAGATAGACTAAAGAAGGCAAATTGGAATTTCAAGACATCAAGATATCTATCACACATGCCCCAATTCTGGTTTGTCTAGATTATACCAAATATTTCACAATGTACAGTCATGGATCTGAGCACACACTTTTAGCAATTTTGGTTTAACAGAACAAAGAAGGTGTGGAATCTCCCATATCCTTCATGAGATATCCTCTCAAAGTTCATGAATTGAAATATTCAAATCTATGGAAGCATGCTTATGCAGTGGTAAAGGTAATAAAGCACTTCCATTTTTACATTTTGAATTCACACATTATTGCTCTAGTTTTTGATACCATAGTCAAATCTATATTAACTTAGCAGGAGTTTAGAGCTAAAAGGGGAAATTAGGTTGCTAAAATCTAGGAGTTTGATCTTGTTATCAAACCATTGAAGCTTGTGTGGGGAAGGGGTCTCTGTGAATTGATTGTTGATAACATATCAAAAAAAATAGGGCATGAAAGAATAGAGGTTAAAGACCCACCAATAGTCCTCTTTGTCACCACTATGAATGAGTGGTATTCAAATATTGCTCATTTCCTTACTTATGGTGAGTGTCCTACTCACCTATCTCATAAAAAAAGAGGATTGTTAAGTTAAAAGCTACCAATTTTGTCTTATTAGACTATGGCCTGTATAAGAGGAACCTCGTTGGAGTGTTCCTTCGCTACATGGATACAGAGCTATAAAACCAACTTCTGGAGTCCTTCCACAATTTGGCTTGTGGAGGACATTTTTTTACACTTGTAATTGCCCATAAGATTTTGTGAGCTAGGTATTATTTGCTTACTCTATATCAAGATGCATATAAATGGGTACAAAGATGTGAACTATGTTAATAGTTCATTGGAAGACCCAAGTTAGCTACTTTACCTCTTAAGCCAGTGGTAATAGAAGAGCCATTTCAATAATGGGGAATTGATTTCATTGGTGCTATAAACCCATTTTTAAGTGTTGGATATGATTATGTCCTCACAACCATAGATTACTTCACCAAATTGGTGGATGTTATTCTAGCCAAGCATGCTACTTTAGAAGTAGTATGCAATTTCCTCAAAGAAAACATCATTTCCAAGTTGGGGTCCCAGCCAAGATTGTGACTCATAATGTAGCCTATTTCTTTTCTCATGAGATTACCCAGTTCTATTTTTATTATGGGATTACCCTTTCCCACTCTAATTATTTTCCACAAGGGAATGGCCAAGCAGAATCAAGCAACAAGAACCTGGTGACCATCATCAGGAAGCTGGTAGATGACAACCAATAAACATGGCATAAAGCATTGGTTGATGATTTATGGGTAGATAGAATTACACCCAAAAGGGTAATAGGCATATCACCATTCCAACTTTTATATGGTCTCAATGTGGAGATACCAATCACCTGGAATTGCCAACCACTAAAATTGGCAAAGGCAGTTGAAGATCAGACATATGAAAGCTCCATCAACAAAAGGATCATGTGCTTGACTGAGTTGGATGAGTAGTGAACTATGGTGGTGGACTGAATCAATACACATCAAAGTCTAGTAAATAATCTCTTTGATCAAAAAGCAAAAACCCATGATTTCCATATTAGAGATCAAGTTTTATTATGGGACAAGCATGGGAAACTTGATTCCCTATGGAGAGGCCCATTTGCTATTCATCATCTTAATGGTGAAAGTAGTTTCTTGTTGAAGTATCAAGATGGCACACCCTTTTCACTACTTCATAGTGGGCAGCATCTAAAGCACCTCAATTCTTGAAGTATTAGATAAGATCATTTGTACATATGTATAATATTTGTATAGTCTTTAGTTTTGTTTTGTGTTGTTCATTTTCATTTCTGTTTGGCACATTTATTTTTGGGTAGCATGACTCCATAGCCCAATGGCATATTTAAAGGCACTAAAGATTCTAGTTTTTACTCCCTTCAATTGTTTTTAAAATTGATGAAAGTTCCCCAACTAGAGCCAGCTATTGTTCCCAAAATTTGTCACTCAATTTTAGGGACAACATATCAACTATTTTGATCCTGTAGGACAAAATTCTCTCTTCCCTTCTCAAAAAGTATTTTGAGTGCTCCAATTCTTCAATTATTCAAGATTTCTTAGCTACAAGACTTGCAAGTTCAATAGGTTCAATGACTTCAATAGGTGAGATCTCATAAAATAACAAGTTCCCAACACTTAGGCAATTTCAAGGTTGGTTCAATGTTGAGGTTCAACCAAAAGGTCCATCGGTAGGATTCAAACAAAAGATTGAACCATTGAACCATTGAACCCCACCTCTAAAGGTTGAAAGTTTCAATGGGTTCAAAGGTTTAATGACATCGGTGGAATTAAAAGAGTTAAGCACTTTGGCAAGTTCAAATTTTAATGGCTTGTAAGGAATTAAAGAAAAGATAGCTTTGAAGAGTGAAGGTTGAACCATTGAACCATCAAACCTTGAACCAAAATGGTTCAACAAGTTCAAAGGTTCAATGAATTCAATAAGATCAAAAGACTTAAATGGAAAGAAGACTTCGAAGAATAAAGAATGAACCATTGAACTATCGAACCTTAGACCAAAAGAGTTCAAGGTTCAAAGGTTCAAAGGTTCAATAAAGTTCAAAAGACTTAGAGGACAAAAAGATTTAGAGAAAGAGAATGAACTGTTGAACTTTGAACTAAAATGGTTCAAATTTCAAAGCTTCAAATGTTCAAGGAAGTTTCAAGTGAAGAAGGAAGCAGAAGATTCTAGAGACAAGTTCAAAGAGATAGTTCAACCAAAGAGGAAAGAAGCGATTGAATCAAAGAAGCAATTGAACCAGGAAGCTGATAGGGCCATCTAAACTAATGAACCATTGAACCAATGCACTCTCATGGTTCAAAGTGGTTCAAGTGACTAGCAACCATTGACATCCTTGTGGATGTCAAATTTACGGTAATGAAATATCCATTGATTTTCAAATGTGGCACGAACCTTAAAATAAATGTAGTGACCAGCTGAAGAAGAAGTCAAAGGAGCCTACAGAAAGGGAAGATATAGCTCAAGACCTCAGATCATGAGGAAGAGATAAAATGCATTAAGAGAAGAGGGAATAAGAGGGAAAGACTAGAAATATTTGTAAGAAAGTTACTCTAGTAGGTGGAATAATCCACCAGGTGGACATCAAAGAGAATGAGCACTCAAGGATGTAGCCTATTTTTTTCCATTGAGTAAAAGTGAAGTGGATAGCTAAAAAAATATCAATAAGAAGACCAAGTGTCCCATACTTTAGAGGGGACATTTGAAATGAATTAACATGCCATAGTTAAGGCCGATGCCCTGTTGCAGCATGGCCCCTTGACAGAATTGAAAATGCATTCAAGGCATTGAATGTAACATGGGCCATTCCATAAAATAAATTTCCAAGTCTTTCTTGGCTGATATATGTTGTAATCTCTTATTTTATACAAAAGATAAATCTCTATTATAGAAGCAAAACTCTACCCAAATTAAAAGGCATTTCTTGAGACTTTGAGCTCAGATTGTTAATCATATTTCTTTATTTGAATGAGAAAGCAAGTGACCTTTTAGGCTTTACACTGAGATAGCTTGTGTTATTTAGGGGATTATTCTTATGTTATATTTACTAAATACCATCTTGTCTATTTAATTAAATAAGCAAAACTAGTGGAAGTAATCTGAAAGGTGTTCAAAAGCCAATTATGGGAGACTTTGTGCTGCTATAATTGTCTTTAGCATGTTTGTTTTTCTATTTCTATGTAAAGGATCTTGGGATGACTTTATACCCCCATTGTCCTTGTATATTTCACTCTTTGGTAGTTGAGGTGGAGACTTTGTGCTACACTTCATCCTGCTATGTTTCTACATCCAATTACTATTACTACTAAGAAGGAATCTAGTTGTTGACTGGATATTACTTCTAAAAGAAGAGAAGTACTTTTAGTAATTACCTAGGATTTATCCTTTGATTTGTGAACATCATCTCTAAATAAAGAGATATGGATGGTGTTATCCCACCTTGAGTGTTATTTTCAGCTTATATATATAGTATATATTAATATATCACCTCATATTTATAGGGAACCTCCCCTTGATGAGAGGAGAGATTTGTCCCCTTTTGATTTGGTAAACTTGCACATTTGGCCAATCAATCTCCTTATGTTGTGGTTGAAACAACCTATTTTGCTCATCATTTACTTGGTGACAAAATATTCATGCAATAGATATTTCCTTAGATTATTCTATTTCATTTATCTTGATGATAAATGCTTGGCATCCTTTTCCTTAAGACTTCCTAAGTTGTATTACAAAATATGCCTAAGCCTCAACTCTCTTTTATCACCATGAATTTGTGTTTGATTTTCAAAATCATCTTGACACTCAACCTTCTTCAAAAACCAATAAACTTTGACTTTATGCTTTGCAAACCAATCAACTCATAGGATCACATCATATGACCCTAGTGTTATTTCATAAATATCCACTACTATTGTGAAATCATGTATCCTAATCTCAGCTTTAACTAAGCACTTTGTTAAATTTAAATTTTGACTCATTCTCATAGTGTACTAACCATGCATTTTCCATTACTCTAGATTTTCTAGATTATTTATTTAGAATTCTAAGAGATATAAAACATTTTGTAGCCCTTGTATCTATCAAATGGAAACTAGATGTTTAAATAAAATACCTAATAGTTTTTATTTTTGAAGCATAGATTTAGATTGCAAATTATCAACTATTACATGAATACAATGATGACCATTAATTATTGAGGAGAATAACATTTATTCCTTGACTCATCCTAGGTACACTTGAGACGAAAATACTCACCTCCATAAATGAAGAAACCTCTAGCTGGTCATTTCTTGTCAAACTATTGGTTTCCTTTGAATCTACCTTTAAAACCATTACTCAATTTCTTGTTACATGAACCACTATTGAATATAATATTCTGACTCTTGAACTAACTCCTAGAGACTCCACTCCTTTCTTTCTAGTTCTTGTTTTTGAATGTTGGCTTATAACTTCCAAACTTTTTGTTAAACTTATCTCTGATGTGAGTAAGAGATTTCAACTTTTTTTCCTATTTAAGTACATTCTAAAAGACTTGGTCCATGGTATATTTCCAATGAACATCTACCTCTCCACCAATCTTGGGTTTTAATCCCATGATGAACTTCTTAATTCTAAACCTCTCATCGGCCTAATACTAAGGTACATACTTCAAAAGTTTGGTGAACTATTCCTAGTACTCATTCACTCATAGGTCTTTTAGCTTAATTGTTTGAAAATATGTAAGCTTTTGGTCAATGTATAACTGTGAAAGACACCATGATCTAAATAATGTTATAAATTTCTCTCATGTAGTGGTAGTTGAGGTAATATTCATTTACAACTTTTTATTGGACCACCACGTAGTTGCTTCACCAGCTAATTAGTAATATCCCCAAACTACTTTAGTGACATTGAATTAGTTTCAAATCTTAAAATACTTCTCCATCTCAGTCAACCATGCTTTAGCTCCATCTCCCATAACAGTTCCATCAAACTTTGGTGGATTTATCTTTTTCATATATTTAGCCAATTTTGTAGCTACACATACTCTTACATTCTAAGGCACTTCCTCATGTCTTTTATCTTAAGGGATTTATTATTCCATAGGATGATCTTTAGGAACATAAAAATGGGCTTCCTCCTCATGTCCATGAAATTCCTATTCTAGGACTATAATTTGATCCCTAGTTTCATTCATGACTATAATAATCTGATCTAACTTTGTTGCTTGCTTAGTGGTAAATTTGTTAGGATCAAACAAAGGGTTATTATCATTGACATTATAAAGACCCTCTTTAGATGTTCTATCTCTCACCATTATGCTTTCTTATAAACATAAGGATATAAAAATGTTAGTGAACTCATTAAGTCCTAGAGTTTGAGTCACAACTTTGATACCATAATATAACATCCCCAATGGGATTTACTAGAATAACATAATATATTTTTTAAATTAATTTACACATATTATTTCATTAGATTTCACCATGAGAATATATTAAGTGACCTTAGTATAACACAGTAATTATGTTAAACATAATATAATCATGTAACATCTATTAGTTATTTATCACTAGCATGATATGAAACAAAACACAACTTTATATAGAAAGTAATTAAATATTTCTAGTCATGGCTGGTATAATAATACAACCACCGGTGTTAATATACAATGTGTAGATAATTACATTTCCATTAATAATATTATTTTAATAATAATTAAAATATTAGATGTAAGAATTTATAGAGCATGAGTCTCATGAACTCTAATATCTATGGTTATCTAAAGTGTAGTCTCCAAATAAGTACCATTGTAGGGAAGGAAAACATCATCCAATAACTTTTTCACATCAACCATAGACCATCAATCCCCAACACAATCCCCCAATTAGGGAATACCACTTCATTTATGGATGGGTAGATAGTGACAATGTGGGAATCCATAGAGATAATATAGTACCTATGTGCTAGAAGATATCTAATACATTATCTGTACCATAGAGAAAATACATTATAACATGATATTGTACAAACATGTAAATCATAGATATGAAATGACAATGTTTAACTAAACATTAATTTCACCAAAGTTTTCAAATATTTATTGATCTATGGGATGAGTCAAATTGATACACACCACCTAATTAGATTACCTTCATTATGCATTGGTGATGCTTAGTAAGCTAGTGAAGCTCATCTCACTGCTTATTTAGTACTAGTAATGTGAGATTTGGTTAATATTATATAACCAACAAATTCAAATAGATTACTTCATACTAGCAATCATAAAATATGATAAATATAGGAATAATAAAACATACATACATTTAATATGTCAAACATATTCAATGAATCTTCGCTATATTATTTATCACATATATAATAAATATAAACAAATACAGTCTATCCCAACTAGGTATAACTTTATATTTAGACTTCATGTTTTAATTTTCATTAGTAATTTAAATGTAGTACCATTTATGATAAATAATAATATCGTAGATTATTTTTCATGTACACATTTATGAAATAACAACAAACCAGTCATAATAATGATGTAGATCAAATATCTTATAAACAATACTTTTCTCACATGATACATAATAATTCATTTATACATGTTGTACATCCAAGAGATTGTATGCATATATTCATAGTGTCATATCCCTTAGTATTATATGACTTAATTTTAATAGTCAATACAACTATAAATATATGCACACATCCCAATGTATAAATATTTTTTATATATGTGTATGAGTACCTAAGTTCCTCATTCAGATATATTTCATATATGCATGCACTTTTACATATTAAATATATACATAATATGTCTTGCATAAGTATTAAATCATATATATAAAGACTTTATATAAATATTATTTTGTATTAAATTAATAATCATTTATATTTTCTAACAAGAACTTCATATGATTCTAGTAAATAATTATAATCTACCTAATCAAAAAATACATTCATGATCCATATTAGGATATCAACATTCCCAAAACCCTTGTTCTTGTTTGCATATTTCATTTTATTATCATAATATAGTTTATGATAAAAAAACATTCAAGTATTTTACCATGTTTTTACCCAACTCGGGTCAGTAAACTATATAACCTTATGAATTATTGATAAATAGAGTGATATAATCAATAGACTATTCATATCTATATTATTCTTTGTTTACTTACTGTAGGTTTTTATACTTTTATAAGTTTCACAAGTGTCAAATAAATAACATCAATATCCAATCTCAATTCATTGTGAACCATATAACAATAAGCCTTTACATAGGTTATGTACATATTCAAACCTTGGAATATCCTATACATTAGTTCAAATACCTTAACATATATATCATTATAATTTTGAATCTGTCATCTTTTCTATATATAATAGGTCATGTGCTTTAATATTTGTTAGCATTTTCTATAAAGAGTTTGAAACAAATACCCAAACTAAATAAATAACTACCAGTAACATTATTTATATAATGTGTATGTCAAATCCCATAAATACATATATATTTCAATTCAATGCTAATATTCATTTCCTGTATATGTTAATGCATATCTAAATAGCTATAATAGTTACTTCACATTTCAAAGATTTATATTATATACATACTAAGTTGAGATAAGACTTAATCTCTCACTATATCCATTCTAGGATATTATTATCTTATCTTCTAACCCATACTTAACTAATTTATATAGACTTAGTTTACCTACTCAAGATTTAAAGAATAAACTCACACTCCTATAGATACATGTTTATGGTTTTGTAATGTACATAGTTCATATATATATATATATATATATATATATATATATATGTATGTATGTATGTATGTATGTATGTCATACATACATACATACATACATACATACATACATATATATATATATATATATATAGATATATATATATATATATATATATATATATATATGTATGTATGTATGTATGTATGTATGTACGTATGTATATGTGTGTGTTTATATATATATATATATATATATATATATATATATATATATATATATATATATATATATATATATAGAGAGAGAGAGAGAGAGAGAGAGAGAGTATGGATTTTGAAATAAAACTCAATAATCATATATACTAAAACCATGTGCCAAAGTCCTATAGTTCTTAAGCTAGGGTATTTTTCCATCATAATTAATAAATCCATAAAACTTTATGATACACACACAAAGTACTATTTTAAATTCATAAGTATTTATAGGATACAATTTTAGTGTTGTGGATGGTTGAGCCATCCACAGGGCTAAACCTAAATCTATTATAAAATGCAATCTTTTCTAAAACCCTAAGAGCCAAATTTATATACATAATTATTATTAGTTAAAAAATAATAAAATAACATCACCAACCTTTTAATAGCTTCCAGATGAAACTACATGAACAAAAATAATCCTCTCTCTTCTCTATCTAATCTTTTTAATTATCTTTTTTATGTCATGTTATGCACTTTTCCATCTCTCTTCTTATCCTCATTTTTCAATCAACCTTTCTCCTCATGAAATGCATGTAACTATTGCATTTAACTCATAGTGTTGCCATGAATAATCCCCATTATCTACCAAAATTGTAATTGATCCCAGTCAACCCCATTTTGGCATATCTAATAAATCTCTAATTCTCTCAAACTTTCCTCAAAATTCCTTAATCATTATTTTATCCCTTTATTTTTTGTATGACCTTTTTGACTCACATGCCCATATTTCAACTTCACAAAGTCCACTAATAATATTATTCCCAATGATAACTAACACTTCAAACATCCCCATTGACTATGCATCCAAATAATGACTAGGTTTAGTTCTTAGGATAGCTTAGGATAATAATTAAATCTTTATAATAACTTAGTAAATATATTTAATCATTATGACTTCGAATAATAAAATGACTAGTATAAAGTTAGTGATATTCTTTCAATTGAAATGGTGTATCAAACAACTACTATATAAAAACATTATGGTACTATAATAACATAATAGTTGTTATTACTACTTAAAATAGACTATCCAACATATTTAGTTATCTTTAAATATTAATGCATTAAGCTGTATAATGATATTTCCTCAATATCATAATAACAACTACCTAATGTTCTAAAACATTATAAAGACATTTTGTTAGTCTATAGATAGTAGTAATAGATACTATTCAAGTATATTTAATTTTTCATAAATCATTCATATTAAAAATCATGATTATGATAAGTCAACATGATAAAAAACAATATTATATGTTCAATATAAATATAATAACTATAATAAAATCACAAAAAATTATATCCTCACAAACACTATACTGACTACATCATAACAAACACAAATAATCAATTATATAAGTGCAAATAACATCAAAGACATACTAAATCAAATAATTCAAATAATGTGTATAATGAGTATTATCTATCATGGTGTGTTCATGGGTTTTATTCACTCCTCTATCATCCCCCAACACTTTTATCTATGCCATCCTCTTCGATGATGATCTCCTTCCCTCATGCTTTGAGGGATTAATCTCACCTACATACAAGTCATGACAAGAAGTTAGTTTACTTGTAACATCATGATATATATCATAAAATAATAATATAACTAATCAACATAATCATAATGTAAATAATATATAATACAACTAATTAATAACAATAAAATCATGTAATCAAACCAACAATAAAATATCCCATAACAACATATGACTTACAATTTAGTTAATTAGTAATTAATCAATTTACCAACCATAATAGTCCATGGATAATCAGGTAAATTGGCTTAGTGAAAAATTAGGATATGACTCTGTGTGTGTGTGTGTGCATGCGTGCGTGCATGCATGCGTGCGTGCATGCATGCGTGCGTGTGTGCATGCGTGCGTGTGTGCATGTGTGTGTGTGTGTGTGTGTGTGTGTGTGTGTGTGTGTGTGTGTGTGTGTGTGTGTGTGTGTGTGTGTGTGTGTGTGTGTGTGTGTGTGTGTGTGTGTGTGTGTGTGTGTGTGTGTGTGTGTGTGTGTGTGTGTGTGTTCGATACCATCTAAACCTACAATAATATTTTATACTACTCAATTAAGCCTCAACATATAATCATCACAGCTAATCAAACAATAATAATTTTGTTCATAAAAACCATCACAAATAGAAAACTCAGTCATTTTATGCCCACCAAACTTGTGACTATACGTCCATGCAATACTCAAATTTATCCTAAACAAATATAATATTATTCATGTTGTATGCATTCAACTAAATTACAAACAATCAGCTAATAATCATTTTTTTACACAATCAACTATTTAAGCCAAGTTAAATTAGAAACCCTAATTATTTCATAATACACTAACTAACTTGGTAATAAATATTAACCCTAGTTATTCTATTAAATCTAAAACATATAGTCATTTAAATGTAATAATGGAATAATATCACAACCATATAGTATTCATAAAAACCTAGTTTCATTTGGAAATTTGATGAACATTTAACCATTTTAATGTCTCTAAACTGTTATATATTTACTAAATCTCAATCATCTAACAATTCATTTTACATAGTCATTTCTATAACCGAATTAAATTAAAACCCCAAATTTATTCATAATTCCCAAACAAACTAAGTAACAAATGTTAAACCCCAGTCATTCTATTTAAGACCATTCACATAGATGTTTAAAAAAATAATAACACATAACCATTTCCAATAAAAGTTAAATAAAAACACAACCAAAATAACCATTCACAATTTCTTTTATGTTCATAATATCCTATATAACTATGTTTATGGTTGCCTCTATTGAACTAGTGATTCGATTTTATGGGGATATTTATCTTCCTAAAGTGTCAAATCCCTTATTCCATTTTAAACAAATCAAACTAGTATAAAACTTATTTAACATTCTTTAATAACCTAAATTACACCAACATAGGTATATAGGATTAAAAAATGAACAAACTGTACATCTTGAGTGCCATTGATGAATACTTTTCTATTTGACTACGAGAAAAATCCTTTTTTATTTTATCTTCTCTCTATCGATGATAGCCTACATCCATTCCAAAAACCTCATCATATTTTATTATTTACACAGCCATTTACATACCACCCAAAACCCCTAATTTCATGGTGAACCCTTATCCATCTATAAATTCCCAAGAATGACTCACCATAAAACTAGAAATTCATAGCATGCCTTAACAACTTCAATCTTTGACTACCAGAATAATAGAGTCAACTTTTATCTCCTCTTAACTCATAGTCAAACCCTAACTCTCCCAAGTTTTCATGGCTCAACTATGAAAAAGAATAAAATGATGACTCCTAATTAGGGTTGACAAATGCATTTTTAAATAAACATAATAATTATGTTAATAATAAGTTAAATGCATATCATAATTTTAAACATTAGATAAAAAAGTTTCATACCTAGTTTAACTAGTTACACATTTCAAAACTAGGTCACCCTAGGTACCACATCAGTCACCTTCACATAAGGTCTAGGTTAGATAATGTTTATTTAAAAATAAATTTGTAAATGACTATAAATTTATTATCTTCTTGTGACATTTATAAATGGGTTATAAGGATAATTTTTTGTTGAATGATTGTAGGCACACACCTCTTTGGAATTATGTAGTCAATAATTCACAAGTAAAGTTATATAAATGACATATATAATTGTAATATGTATAATTTAATAACACCATAATGTTATAAAATAGTAACATCTACAACCAAGACCAAAATATCATATAAACATAGATCAAAACCAAATCAACATGATCAAGCATGAAATAACCAAACATAACTGAAATTAAAGCATCACATAACTATTCACTAATAAAAATCATGGATTTATTTGTACAATGTGGTGTTTGTATCGTTCCTTGTTAAATCTATCCACCTCTAACATAATCATCTACAACACCTTCCTTGAGGATACTCTTCCTCTATATCTATTTTGAGAATGAACTTTTTGTTGCATCTACCTCACAAGTGTAAATTATAGTTAACCACTAAAAATTATAATCAATAAAAATACTTCTAAATCACAATAATACTAAATGAACATAATCCACATGCATATAAAACTCTTGTACAATTAACCAACAAGTAATTACTCACAAAAAATAATCATTATATGTATGTCCATATATCAAAATAAATGAAAATATTTTGACACAATAATAATTAAACAAAATTAACCCCATTAATATTTATTTAATAAGAAAATCAAGTTTAATGAGGAAATCAGGATGTAACATCCTTCCCCCCTAAAATTGGTCATCATTCGGATGACACTTATTTTAAACCAAAGTTTTGAAATTAAATAATGCATATTAGTAAATCAAATAACAATAATATATTGCTATAAATAGTTAAATGTATAAACATCCTATAAAGCTCATCGTAGTCCTCTCAAACAACACTATCCTTAAAATATTGGTCCCATTGGACCTTGCACTATGACACTTCCCTATTATGTAAACTAAGTTTGTGATTGTCAATTTTTTTGACTAGTTTTACTATGATCACCCAAGGATCAATAACTTGTAGAAGCATTCCAATCAAATACATGAAATGGATCAGCTACATAATTTTTGAGATAGGACACATGAAAATATTATGCAAGAGAGCTAGAGCTAGTGGTAAGGAAAACTTATACACAATGGGATTGATTGCTTCCAAGAACTTAAAGGGTCTCACATATTTTGGTGAAATCTTCACTAATTTTCTTAGATTAATTGAACTCTTTTGAGGCTTAACCAATAGAAATACTTTATCACCAATAGAAAACTATCTTTCTATCTTTTTCAAATTAGCATAAATTTTCTATCTATCATTGGCCTTACACAAACTTTATTTTTTTGACTTGACTTGCTCTTCTATTTCTACAGACATTTCAGCATCAAAGACTACCCTATCTTCAAGATTGTCCCAAATAATTGGTGTTTGACACCTCCTTCCATATAATTATTCAAATGGAACCATCTTTAAAGTTGATTGGTAAGAGTTATTATAATCAAAATCTACTAGTGGAAGATACTCTTCTCAATTGTATTGTTTATCCATACAATACATTCAAAGAAGATCTTATAGAACTTGGTTTACTCTATATATCCATTCATTTTTGGATGATATGTAATAGTAAAGTTCAACTATGTGCCCAAAACAAAATTTAGAGTTGACCAAAACATATATGTCATAATTGGATCTAGATCATAAATTATCTTCTTTGGAAACCCATGTTATTGGTACACCTATTTCACAAATTTATTTTCAAGAATTGGTGCATCTTCAATCAAATTACCTAGTATGAAGTGAGCTACCTTGGTTATTTTGTCAAGTGCCACCAATATCATGTCATGATAATTTCATGATAATTAAAAACCTTGGAAAAACTCCATACTAATTACCTATCACTTTCATTTTGATATATCATGAGTATACACCAATCTTGTTAGATGCACATGTTTAGCTTTGACATGTTGACACTCCAAAGAACATGATATAGAATCTATTTTTGTTTTATTATTTGGGAAAAATAAGGTCTAGCTCTTACACAATAAATGTTCTAGAATAAGGGAAAAAATCCAATCCAATATAGTGAAATATAGGTTTTAAACAATTTAATCAAATTAATTGTATAGGGAGAGAAAAACTTATCTAGAAAAATGGACTAAAGTGAATGATTCAAGAGTTGGAAATTATGGTGCATGACTAGGACACTATCATAAATTAGGATCTAGTATTCATTTTTTGATTGGATAAGATCACCAAAATAGGACACTAGTGGTACCAACATTGTAATCCACTCTTGTCATTGTTGTTCAAGAGACCTGAGCTTTCTATATTTTGTTTGCTAAGTTTGTGTAACCATGTCTATGAATTTTTGGAGGTTAGAATTCAATAGATCTCAATATATGTTTATTTCCATCTCCAACCCCTATATTTATCTACACACATGCAAATAATAAATGCATCAAAATTAAAAGGGAGAAAAATATTGGGTTAGGGGAAAAATGATTGCATGATCTAGAACCCTTGTTTTCCTGATCATTTCCTACATTAACGCGCAAGCTAGGTTCTCAGATCAAATGTAGTTATCTATTATGGAACCCACATAATCAACATATACAATAGATGCAAGAATGACTTTAGCCTAGGCCCTTCCTTGATCAAGCATGCAAGTATATGTGTGATACAGAATGTTGCGCTATACTATTGACTAATTTTTATTATCTAATGTGACAAAGTAGTAAGTACTAGATATAAAATTCCTTATGTAATAATTTATATAGGATACTCTCTATTTTGAATTTGGAATTCATATCTACTAAACAGATCTCTTACACCAATCATTAAAAGAATTATGCTCTTAGTTTGCTCAATTAGCCATCACATATTTATATATATCTTGATGCCACCTAGATGCTATCATAGACTTGGTGAGCACCTTCATAACAGCTTGTCTAAGCTCACTAAAACATCACATCAGCTTACATACTTCACTAAGATATATACACATACCTTCTTACAAGGCCTAGAATAAGGCTTTGGAAGATACATTGATGTCTTGACATATTTCATTCATGTTATCTTTAATTGCTTTTGGATGACATTGAAAAACTTAAGGATGAAGATAAAAAAGGGGTTGGGACTTATTAAGTGAATGAAATTGATCGTTGGAGCTCAAAATTACCTTGGACAAGAGCATTAAAAGTGGACACTAGTGTCACCATTGCTATAGTCCAAGTCCATCACTCCTATCCTATAGGCTAGAGACTTAGGGGGATGTAAAGAACATAGAAAACTGACTTAGATGAGGTAGAATGATTGTTTGAAAGGCTCAAGAGGATTGGGAATAGGTAAAAGGGTGTTGTTAACATGAAATAAGACTAAGATGACTAAAGTAAAAGACATGGATAAATGTGAACAAAGATCATATTCTCTAGTCAGAGTCTCCTATGAAAGGACTATGAAAAGACATGATATGTGTGGTTATTTGACCAATTAGGGTGTATACATTTTCCCCCATTTTAATATAGTGATGTAATGAAATGAAATATTAGAGTAAAATAAATAAAATACAATGTGTACCTAGACCTACTTGCATGGAAATGAATATGCTACAAAGGGTTCAAATCACTTCTTGACTAAGGAAGTAGATGGAGAGATAAATAGTGCCTTAAGAAATAAGGAATCCATGAAATGGATGCCCCTTGTACTAGATCTGAAAGTGGAATCCATGTAATCATGGAGAAGGAGTGCAATGCTTTCCCCTATGTTAAATCTAATTGGAATAAGGAATGCTCAAAGGCCCAAAACTAATGTCTACCCTTTATCCCACATAAAATCATGTAATCTATAATGTGTGTAAGGAAATTGTATAATGTAAAGAGTAAAATTTATCATACCCCCACTCTAAATATCTAAATTGGAACTAAGAAATGCTCAAAGGCCTAAAAACAATGTTTATCCTTTGTCCCATAAAAACTCATGTAATATGGAATGCATGTTTAGAATATACATGATGTGAAGAGAAAAATTTGTTATGCCCCCACTCTGAATATCTGAACTAGAATTAAGATATACTCTGAGGCCCAAAACCAATAGTTGTCTTATGTCTTTAAAAAACTCATGTAGTCTACTTCTGGGTAATATAATGGAGTAACCACTATAGACGACTATGTATTGTAACTTGGTGAAAACCTAGGTATAGCTGGGTGTAATCTAAAACTATAGTAAATGTGTTAAGAAGATAATGTCATGTCTTGCCACTCCAATCTATATAATCATAGATGATGAAGAACACGAACATTTTTGCCATGCCCCTATATCTAGTATGTGAGTGATGCATATGTATAGTCTAGTAATCTATAAAATCACATGTGATATGACCTATCTTGCCATGCCACATGTATAAAACTAGAGATAAAAAAAATGTGCTTTACATTAGGCCTATAATCTGTTATCGGGTCATGTAACTATGTCATGCCATATGAAGTTTTATATATGAGATGTTTAGTAATGTACATACCCCCAAATCTGGTATCTAAGTCTAAATATATATCAAATTAATTATGAATCCATATAATCTGAACCATTGTATCTAAATAATTTATGTACATGTAAGATAAAATCACTATGGATCCATTGGATCTAAATCATTGTATCTAAATAGTCTATTTATATATAAACTAAAGGTGTATCCCCCTGAATGTCTTAAGTAATGTTGAGTGACCCATGTGATCTAAATCACTATATATTTTGATTAATCTAAGCTAAATCTAATAATTTGACTATTGGATGTGTAAGAGCCATGGTGTATCCACCTATAGGAGTGGATAGGCATACTAGGTAAGTGTAGGAATAGGAATAGTAGGAATGATGCCCCCTTTTTAGGGAGAGGGATGAGATTTGTGATAGAGGAGGTTGAGCCAAAAGTGATGACTAGTGGCATAAGTAAAAAAAAAGGTTGGCCTATTGTGAGGAGATTGAAAGTTTGGTTGATTGATTAGGCTGAGTTGTTTGAAAGTTGAATGAGTTTTTTGTTGGTTATGACCAATTTGTACGTTTAGATATAAAAAATATATAGAGATGTGTGCACCATAGTAGGCAAATGATTTAATAAGAGAGAAAGGCTTATGTGATGTCAAAGGTATCATTGTCATGATTATATGGAATAAAATGGTTTACAAAATGGAGTTACAGGGTTCTAGTTATGGGCAAAATAGTATCTTGCTTTGTATGAGAAAGTTGTTTGATATAGGAAATCAGATTGATTCTCAATTCATTTACACATTTACTAGGTTGAGATTTGGAGCCCTAGAGTGAGAGATATGTTAAGGAGATGAGAACCTACCATGACACATTCTGAGTAGTTAGTAGCCTAGGTAGAGGCTGGTGGTAATGTTACCCTAGTAAGTAACCTTAATGCCTAATTTTTGCCTATTTGGAAGCCTATTTTTGACATTTTTGAGCTACTTTAAGTGTCCTATGATTTTTTTTACTAGTTTTAGTGATCCTATCTAAGATTCAATGCTCCTATCTAGTGTTCAACACTATTGTCCATGTTTTAGTGATGTTGTCTAATGCTAGTGTCCTTTCTTTAGTGTTATTGTCCACTAGGGATAGATTTTTGAGTTTTTAAATTATTGCTTATTATTGTGTATCTTGGCTATTTTCCTTGGCATGGTTGATTGACATATATGTTATTTTCTAGTTTTTTTGTGGGGTGAGGTATGAATGAGGGAGTTCTATAGAGGTCAAGTGATGGAGACACTAAGGCTATTGCCATTGTCTATTGATGAGAGAGATCTAATGGATAGGTTAGGGTTGGGTCATGTGTGTGACCTAGGCACTATTTAGTGGGATAGGTATCTTATTACTTCCTTATGTGAGAGGTGGAATGTAGATACATGTAATTTTTTGTAAGGTTGGAGGACCTAGTTTGGAAATCTAGGGTTTTTCATTAGGTTGTTAGAATTTTTGAAAATTATGGTATTAATTTAAATTCTAAAACTAATTTTGAATAGGATAAATGCAAAAAAAATTATACAAAAATCATATATTTGAAATTAAATTTGTGCACAAAAGTTGAAGGAAAAACCCTAAGGGTACCTAGGGTTTTATATTTATTTAAAGTAAGTCAAGTTCAACAAATTTTTATAATTTTAGAAAAACTAGGGTCTAACACCTAAATAATAAAAGGTCTAGAATAAGGGAAAAAATCCAATAAAATATAATGAAATATAAGTTTTAGACAATTTAATCAAATTAATTGCATAGGGAGAGAGATAAACTTATCTAGAAAAATGTATTAAAATGAAATATTTGGGAAGTGGAAATTATGGTGTAGGAGCTAGGCACTATCACAAATCAAGATCTAGTCTTCATTTTTTTATTGGACAAGATCACCAAAATAGGACACTAGTAACACCAATGATATCATCCACTCCTACCACTATTGACTAGGAGACCTGAGATTTCTAGGTTTTGTTCATTATGTTTATGTGACCCTACCTATGAATTTTGAGGTTGGAAGTCAACAGAGCTCACTATAGATCCATTTCCATCTCCAAACCCTATATCTATCTACACACATGGAAAAAAAAAATGTGGTTAGGGGAAGAATGATCACATGATATAGAAGACCTAATGTCTTGATCACTACCTACATTAACCCTCAAGCTAGGGTCTTAGACCAAATGTAGTTATCCCTTAGGGAACATGATTAATCAATGTGCATGATACATGTAAGAATGATTTTCACCTAGGGCCTTCCTTGATCAAGCATGCAAGTCTATGTGTGATGTTGAATATTGAGCTATATTATTGACTAATTTTATTATCTAATGTGCCAAAGTAGTAAGTGCTAGATATAAAATGCCTTGTGTAGTCTTTTATATAGGAAAATACTTATTTCAAATTTGGGAGCTTTAATCATATTTGTCTAAAATTGGAAATCTTAAGGATGAAGCTAAAAAAGGGAGTGAGACTTATTAAGTAAATGAAATTGACCATTGGAGCTCAAAATGACCTTGGATAGGAGCACCGAAGTTAGACACTAATGGCATCAAAGTTGTAGTCTAAGTCCAATGCTCCTATCCTATAGGCCAGAGACTTAGCAGGATAGAAAGAAAACATAAAACCTAACCTGACTAAGGTAGAATGACTATTTTAAAGGCTTTGGATGACTAAGAATAGGAAAAAATATGATCCTAGCATGAAACAAAACCAAAATTATTAAAACAAGAGACATGTCTAAATGTGAAAAAATATCATATTATCTAGTTAGAGTATCTTATGAAAAGACATGATATGTGTGGTTGTTTGACCAATTTAGGGTGTATATAGCTACATCATTTTTTAGTTACTTTCTAGAAATAGAGAGGTCTTAGCTCCACCATGAGCTTAGTCACTCTAAGATGACCTGAATAAGGGGCTTTTGCAATTCTTTTAGCACCATGCTCATAAAATTCTCTCTATCAAGTACATACATTTTGCTATTGTACTTTAAAACACCATATTATTTAATTTAAATCTTTTAAACTTTGGGTTTAGAGCTTCCTCTAAAAAATCTTTATTGATTTCTCATAGAATTCAACTCTAAGGGAGAATTTAATAACTTGATCATGCAAATTACTCTTAATAGTAGTCAAAGTTGCTATGTACATTCTATGACTTAGGCCATCAATAAATCTATTTTCCTTTCCCTTGATGTATCTAATTTCAAAATCATATTTGGTTAATTATTGTAACCAATGCCTCTAATGAACATTTAGTTTTTGGTGGGTGAAAATATACTTTTGTGTGAAGTTGTCAATCTTGAGCTTAAATGGCTTCCCCAATAGATAATGCCTCCAGACTTACAAGGCATGCACTATTGCATCATGTCCTAAATCATGTGGGGCATATTTTACATCATATGGCTTAAGCTTCTTGGACTCATATGCTAAAAATGAACCATCTTCCATAATAAATCTTCTAAGACCATCCCCAAATGCAAAAGTTATTATTGAGAACTGATCATTAGGATCAGGAAATCTTAACATTGATACCAAAGTAATCCTCCTTTTTAGCACCTAAAAGGATTTTTCATACTTGTATGACCAAATAAAAATTTGGGTCTTTCATTGAAGAGAGGTAATAAGTTTAGTTATTTTCAATAAATTTGGAACAAATTTCCTATAATATCCTCCTAATCCCATAAAAATTCTCATCTCATGCACACTTTTAGGTGATGGCCACTCTATTATGACTTTTATCTTCATCAGATCAGCTGATATTATGTCTATAGAGATAATGTGTCCTAAATATTACACTTTCCTTTTAAAAAAAACACATTTAAATAATTTACCATATATTTTTTTCCTTTGTGAATGTTTAAAAACTAAATCCAAGTGTTGTAGATGTTATTCCTCATTCTTAGAATAAATAAGGAGATCATCTCAAAAAAATTACACAAATTAATCAAGATAATCCCTAAACAAGCTATTCATTAGGTTCATGAATGTTGCTAGAGAATTTGTTAACCTGAAAGGAAACACTATAAATTCATAGGGCCCATATCAATTTTTGAATGATATTTTATGAATATCTTCTTCTCAAATTCCTAGTTGGTTTTACCCCACTCAGAGGTTTATGTTAGATAAAACTATCGCCCTAAGCATTTGATCAAAGAGATCATCAATACAGGGTAATTGATACCTATTCTTGATTATCATTTTATTTAACATCTTGTAATCAATACATAGGTGAAGAGTACCATCCTTTTTCTTAAGAATCAGACCTTTAGATAACAAATCCTATAGTTGAACTTTCAACTCAACCAATTCTATAGTCATTGTATTGTAAGGTTCCTAGGATTATAGTTCTAAACTAGGTATTATGTCAATTGAGAAATCAAATTATTTCTTGGGTGGTAAACCTAGGAATTCATATATAAACACATCCTAAAATTTATTTATTAAAGGATAATCCTTAATTGATGATTCCTTAGATTCCTCAATTTCATTTATTTTAATAATAAATATCTAACATCCTTTCTTGTGAGCCTTCTTAAGCTAAATTGTATAAATCTATTTAAGTTTCAACTCCCTTTTCTCACCCTAAATCTAAGTCTAATTCCCAAAATCATCTTGACATTCTACATTATTAAGATATAAATATAGCTTAGATTTATGCTTAATAATCTAATTTATCCTTATAATTACATCATATGATCCTAGTGGTGCTATAAAAAGATCTAATATCAATATGAATTCCAATAATTCAATCTCAACTTCCACTAAGCATATATCAACTTTGACCTTGGATTCATTACCATATTGCATTGAACATACATTTGCCATTAAACCAACATTCTTAGATAACTTAGCATTCGTGGAGAAATAAAATATATTGTAGCTCTAGTGTCAATCAAAATGTAAATGGGTTGACCAAAAATATTACCTATAACCTCAATAGGTGAATCTTCATAATTAGCCTAATGATTGTTAATAGTTACATGGATTCTCTATTGAAAGGTTCCTTGCTACATAGTACTCTTAGCTTTACCTTCAAACTTTCCTTGAGTACATTCCCTCGCATAGTGATCACCCCTAAAGATGAAACATCTATCAAGGGGTCCTTTCGTTTCTGACTATTAGTTCCCCTTGAAACTAGGATTGAATCCACCATTTCATTTATTACTACTTGAGAAGTTAAAAAATTTAGAATTCTAATTCTTGAACTATTTTTTGCAATGTATGTTGCTTTTCTAGTTCATCTTCTTGAGAATAAGTTTGGAACATCCAAACTTCTTCATGAAATTCTATCTAACCTGATCAAGAAACTTCATTTTTGACTCCCATTTAACTACCTTATCAAAGACTTAATCCATTATATATGGCACGTGAACATCTACCTCACATCCAATTTGAGGTTTTAATCCCATATTGAACTTTCAAATGTGAAACATTTCATATGCCTTATATTGAGGAACATATTTTAGGAGCTTAGTGAACTATTCCTAATAATCATTCATTGAAATATATCCTTGCCTTAGATGTTGAAAATATATCAAATTATGATAAAAAAAAACTATATAAACCATTGTGACCTGAGAAAAACCATTAATTTATCCCATGTATTCAAAGTGGAGATGATGTTCATCTTGAGCTTCTTATTTTCCCACCATGTTATCACTTCTCTATCAAGGTGATATGCTCCCAAAAATACCTTAGTGACATATGATTAATTATATATCTAAAAGTAATTTTCCATTTATATAAACCAATATTTTTCACCATCTCCTAACATAGTTCCATCAAACTTAGGAGGATTAACATTCTTAATGTTCTATGCAAGTTATACAGCTACACAAACCCTCATTTCCTATAACACCTCATCGTGCCTATGATTTTATTGAGATTCTTCATAAGTATGGTGCTATTCAATATATTACTATTTTTTCCTAAACATGTCCATGTACATACTATTCTAAGGACATGATTCAAACCATAGTTTTGTACATGGCTATGAGAATCTGATACAACTTTGTAGCTTATTTTATGATAAATTGACTATGATCTGCTAGACGGTTAGTGTTTGAAGTAACCTCACCTACACATCTACCATGCACCATTGTCCTTTATGATTAATATGAGAATAAAAATATGTTAGTGTAATCATTAGGTCTTAGAGTTTAAGCCTCAGATCTGATACCACAATGTTAGAACCCCACTAGGTTTAAACTAGAAAAGGTATTTTTTTAAACTACTTTAATAATCTAAACTAGATTATTATTAATTAAGATAAGTTATTTGATATTTAAATAAATTAATATTATAAAAATAAATGGTTATAATTCATTTATATAATTATCAAACCAAAAACATTAAGAAGTATTACAAATTTAATCCATAAAAAATTGTATATCTATTGAATATTAACTCAGCCAACTCCTAAAAGTTTATATAATAAGATTATAAAATAACATAAACCAACTATTGGTTGTCAAAGTAAAATTATACAAGTTTTTAAATTAGATTGGATATAAATAAATACATTTTTCCATGGAATAAATTATTATCCATGACCTTGACAATGTGTATAATATGTAATCATGAATAAAAGTCTGTATTCGCTGACTGTTGGAGAAGAGGGAGAGAATCATCAGAGTGATTTTTGACACCAACCTCGACCATAGATCCCATGTATGATTTAAAAAATAGGGAATGGCCCTCCCTTCATAGATGAGTAGATGAAAATGGTGTAGGTATCGATAGGTCAACTAGAATTTGTGTTGTAAGATATTCACTACATGCAACATATCATAAAAAATTCCATTTTAACATGAAATTGTGCATACATGCATATTAATCAAATAGGTGAAATGATAAAATTTAAATATGAATATTACTTTTGATAAAATTTTCATATAGTTTTAATATTACATAGATCAATCATATTCACACACACACACACACACACACACACACACACACACACACACACACACACACACACACACACACACACACACACACACACACACACACACACACACACACACACACACACACACACACACATTTCATTACTCAAAGACAATATTAAGTAATCATAGTTTCCTCAAGACTATCAAAAGGAATACCAATTTATAAGTATATTTGTGTATAGGTTTTAAATGTCCTCTAATATTACATTCTAATTCAAATCACCATCAAATGTGACATCAAATTATAAAATAAACCAATTATATAAAATATTTACTATAAATATTATTATATAACTATATATATGTATGTATTCCCTATCTTATATGCCTTAATATCTAATGGTTATCAAAGAGATAAATTCATATCCCATATATATATATATATATGGGATATAAACCAATTATATAAGATATTGACTATAAATATTATTATATAACTATATCTATGTATGTATTCCCTATCTTATATGCCTTAATATCTAATGGTTATCAAAGAGATAAATTCATATCCCATATATATATATATATATGTGTGTGTGTGTGTGTGTGTGTGTGTGTGTGTGTGTGTATGTATATATATATATATATATATATATGTATGTATATATATATATATAGTCCTCTCTCTCTCTCTCTCTCTCTCTCTCTCTCTCTCTCTCTCTCTCTCTCTCTCTCTCTCTCTCTCTCTCTCTTTGTGTGTGTGTGTGTAGTGTTCATATTTATAACTTAAACAAAGTATGTTATGTAATTCATATATATAAGATTGTATAATAAATCATGGTACAACTACTATATATATATAGACACACACACACACACACATATGTATGTATGTATGTATGTATATATATATACATACATACATACATACATACATACATACATACATACATATATATATATATATATATATATATATATATATATAGACACACACACACACACACACACACACACACACACACACACATACACAGGACTATATAATTTTCATTTCAAATTTACATCTATATCTTTCCTAGGTTTCCAGAGACTACCAATTATCAAAACGTACTCATTACTCACATTTTAAAAATCACTTATATAATACACAAGATTATATAAATTCCATCAATAAATATGCATATGTAAATTGTGTAGATATAAAGGTAAGGTTGTATATAATTGTGATTTTCTTAAGTTATGTAACTATAGTTCTTATGTAAGGACATATAACCATAGTTAAAAACTTCAAATGAAATCATCAAGTCTATAACAACTCATAGACCCAAAAAGAGCATCCCTGATCATTACATAATATATAAATTTTAATCATTTAAATATCTCACCTAGGTTTCAAAACATTTAAGCTAGAGACACATGCTTGCTATAGATACTGGGAGTAAATTTTCTAAACCCCTTAACACAATTCCTTATCTTTTTATGTCATCATGCACATGTAAAATAAATGTCACGAGTGTATTTATTGAAGTGTAATTAGTTGTCTAGATGCATTATGTTACTTCATGATGGATTTATTTTTCACATCTATGCACTTATGGATGGAAATGAGTTCCATCCCCAATTCTGTAATAGTAAATTATTTAACATATGAGGCATAATAAGAATATGCTTTTGAATAGTTTATAAGACTAAATCTAGGTAATAAGGGTATTAAATTTCCTATTTTAAAATGGAAAACACAATCCATATAAATCTATAATAAAATCCTTTACAGTTACACTTTCAAAATGAAATACACAACTTTCCTACTCATTAACAATGAGTAAAATAAACCTCAATTTTATTCCCACATAATCTAAAATGATCTATTTTTTTTATGTTTAAATGGTGCATGGTAATGATGCCACTATAACCTTCCAATCATAAAAATTAATTCCTCTTAGTTTTAAAACTCATCTAAATATAAATTTTTGGGTGTATTTTTTCATATATCCCTTAGGACACCAAAAAGGGTAGGAATTATGTCTGAAAATATTAGCATACTTAAATATAAATACATGGTTTTGATAAACATCCTATACTTCATAGGTTTACAAGGCATATAAACAATAAGACCATCCCAATTCACACACAAATCTATATTTTAGTTCACATAAAGGTTTCATAGAGGTTCATATAACCAATGCACATTAGTATATATAATGAATTATTTTAGTAATAAAATCCATTTCCCTAATAGTTATTTTATATAAAAGTAAATAATCATTGTACATCATGTAATATTAACCATAGTGACCAACATTAAAAGTAACCATTCAACACATTCATCAATACTAACAAATGGTAGTTAGTCTGAGCTTGTAATAAAATCAAAAAATATGTAGAATATAAATATCCATCTAATGATCTATTATGAGTTAAATCAAACCTACAAATGAAATCATATCTAGTGTTCACTCCAATCTCTCAATTCATGAAATACCCATGAGATTATGTATTCCTTAAATAGGATGGATAACTAAGGACTTTTTTCCTCTATTTTAGGACTGATCTAGGATCAACTTAGGGCACAGATGTAGGTATTTGACTTCACAAATGGGTTTTACATGAATAATATCCAAGATATGTAACATTACCACCAAAATTTCAAAATGAAGTTCTTGTACATAAATATGCTTATCAAAGGTTATTATGGGAGATCAAATATTATGCTTTTTTTATTTATAAACACAAGGGGAAATGGTAGTTCAATCTTAGAAAACAAACAAAAAAGGGAAGGGAGAGTAAGGCAGGAAAATGAGCCACTGGGTCTATAATGAACTCAATGAATTGATAATCAAACCAAGTGACCTTGACATAGTTATACCACTATAGATTATGTTTCACTAAATTTATACCTCCAATAACACAATGGAAATATTATGAGTAAACAAGGAGTTTTCCTCAAGTATGAGCCCTCACTAAATATGAATACTAGGAATTTTTAGTAAACTACACATAAACATCATATGCTAATTTTTAGATTAACACACAAATTAACATTACTATAAAATGGAAATGGTGGATCTCACATAGTGATTATAATATATAAACACATCATAACTGTACCACACATAAAGTAATAAAGTATTAATCCAATTAATCTAGCATTGACAAGCATTAAAAATGGAGATGAAAGATAATTGAGACATAAAACAAACCCTTTGTATAAAATAGGAATTATATTCATTAAATAAGTGAGTTATTTTATAATAATTGATCTTGGACAACTTTATAATCTAGAGAGATGAAGGAAAAAATAGATAAAATCCTAACTATAATTTGATATCAATTTTGATCAATTTTTTTAGTCAACCTTTAAATTAGTATATGACTTTGCCTTATATAGATGAGGATGGGAGTCACCTCCAAATATTATAAGATTCCCATCCTATGACATTATGGCCACTCATGATACTTATAACTATAAATCAAAATTTAAAATAAATAAGTCACCTGAAACCCACAAAAGATCTATGGGGGACCACTTACTTGATATAC
The DNA here is from genome assembly GCA_037957365.1 of Torreya grandis. Classification (NCBI taxonomy): domain Eukaryota; kingdom Viridiplantae; phylum Streptophyta; class Pinopsida; order Cupressales; family Taxaceae; genus Torreya; species Torreya grandis. The sequence goes on from JARHVA010002750.1 coordinate 45,223, forward strand.
AGAGGTTGTTGTGAAGATATAACTCCCAAATTCTTTGATTTAGCATCTCTAGCCTCTAATGAGGCCAACATAAGGTTAAATTCCTTATTCATCTTGACAATTTTCATTATGGGCTCCCTGAATATCACCTCAATTTGAGTCACTAGCCTCTATTACACTTGGAAGGGTGTTTCCATTGACACCTAGCTCCAAATACCTCATTGATGTTTGTCATGGATTATGTTGATAGCTCTATCACTACTAGATCCTCTTCCTAGTTTAATTTTATGACCTTCTCCCTCATGACCTAGTTAAATTGACCCAAGTGGAATCTAAATTCTCCCTAGTGTAAAAGGTTCCATCTAGGTGGAATAACACATAGATATTGATCTACTTAAAGTAGATCAATATCTTCTTCCTGCCCTCTTCCAAGGGTCTAGTTATAGTAGGACTCACAACCAACCACTCCTCCATAGTCTCCTTCATGTTCCTTGTATATGTTTGATATAACCCCAAGTTTGAGGTTAGATTAGTTTTAATTCTAAGAACATGGATTTTTCAATAACCACCAATAACTTCTTACCTTTCCATATATCTCCACAATCCTATCCAAGTAAGCCCGAGTCCCCCAAATAAAGGCATTAGTCTCAACCAGAGTCTCCACTATCCTTTTGAGAACTAATAAAAGTGGTAATAAGGTGTCTTTGACCTTCATAATTAGTATCACTAGGAAATAGTTCTTCACCTAGTCTTCCAAGGTATAAACCTTGATTTCCATGTCCTTGAGGAGATTTTCTGACATATCATGAGTTGCCCAAAGAATGAAGAGTGGATCCTCAACCATCATTTATTTCCCAATGAAATTATTAACCTTAGTAAGGATAACATATCTTGATGGGTTTAACAAATAATCAAGTTTCCCTTTTGGATGAACCTATATGTTAATGTCCTCTTCATGCTCCTTAAAGTTTGGTTAAAGCTCCACTAAATGTCTGGGTCACTATAGATTGTCATTTGTAGTTATTATGACCTTGAGACCATTTCCTATGTTGAAAGAGGTTTAGGAAGGGTGTCTAAGATGGTGATTAAGGGTGGAGGATGAGGTGGATGGGATATAAAATAATTTAAGGGGGTAGATGAGGAAATTAGTGGAGGTTGAGGGGGCATATGAGAGAAAGGAGGAAAAACAAAATGGGAGGCCCATGGGAACATCTATGCTAAACACTACTCTTAGGTCATTCTCACTTGAGGGGAAACTACTCCCAAGAGAGGGACATTAAATAGAAATGAAGAGATTTGTTGGTTGATGATAAATCCCAAGTGTCCTTAGTAATGGAAAGAGGAGGCTAGGGAGTAATGCACTAATGTGTTGTGTTTGGGGTTGAAGGAATTATTGAGGCTATAAGAGGAATTTGGATTATATTGGAATGACTATGACTTATATGGAGAGCATGAGCTACCTTATAATTTTTATTTGGCTTCTTACCTAGGTCAACTCAAGATGTTATAGTGGAAGGACTAGCTATAATAATGATAACAACAAGGGACAATCATGTAAGAAATATAAATATTAATAAAGGCATTAGGATGACTGAAGTGAAAACCAAGATAGTTCCTACCATTGGTGATATGCTCTTGATGGCTATATCCATGCTCATTTATGAATACGAACTTGACAGGACTTGGACTAAAGGCAAACCTAAAGAAGGCTTGGGTGGTCAAGGTTGTGAAATGGATGGGGAAAAGTGGAATTAATTAGTAAGGATGCTCAAGAGCACCAAGGTTATAGATGTTTAGGTAACATTATGTAGGGGGTACATTGGGGAAAATATGATGCACCACTTAGGGGGATTATGGTAGTGGAACATAAGTTGTGGGTGATAGGACTGGGAGTTATAAAATGGTAGGAGTAAGTAATGGAAGGGATATGGAGTAAATGAGAGGTGTAATGGGCAAAACCTATACCAATATTTATTGGGATCCTCCTTATCTCACCTTTATACTGATGGTCAAAATAACCCTCAAGGTTTATGCATCCTTGGGTTGAGGTGTCAATGGTTGAGTTATCTACATATAAGTTGTCTATCCTCAAGTAATGTGAGTCTGGCCTAGTAATATTTAGGCTATTGAAATTGAAAGAGGAGGTGGAGGTGGATCTAGGGTAAGAGAAGTGACTATAGGAGGTAGAGTTGGATCTAGGACATGAGGAAGAAAAGATGGTGGGGTACCCTAAAAAATCCTCTTGGATATAGTTAGAGGATTCAGTGTTAGATCCTCTATGAATCTAATAGGAGCTAAAGATGGAGTAGATGGACCTATCAGAACCTTCTTCCATTAATTATTGTTCACCATGATTTAGGACAATAACTATTAGTCATTAGTGGCATATAATTATATATCATCATCATTCTCTTTTTGACGACTATATTTGATATTAAAGTAGGTCAAATACCACACTAAGTGAGCTCTAATCATCCCCTTGGGGTCTTAATTACTGAGCTCATCTCTCCCTAATCTAAAGGAGTCCTTTATAGATGTCATATTCTAGAGGGGAGGGAAGGTCTTGTACATGTGGTTCCTGATAGTGATTAGGAGTAGAGGATATGACTTCTTTTAGTGGCCTATACAAAAGACAAAGATTCCCTCCACTAGCTAACAAGTGATCTCTTATCCTACCAAATGGTACAAGATGAAATATGATATTTGAAAGGGATTCTTAAGGATACCCAATGTTTGGATCATAGTGTCTTATCTAGAGTACTATTATTCCATAATGTATTCCCAGATTGATTGTGATAGTTAGGTCATTAATGCCTCATTTATTACATTTTAGATCATCAAATATAAGTATTCATATATGTCCTAGATGTGGTTCTAGAAGTAGTGGCCATATATTTTATATAAGAGTACATGAACCATTTATCCCATAGGAAACCATACAATAAAATATATATATTGGAAGGAGAGCATCATGTAGACTACATCTACAAGGTAGATCATCATATTGAAATTGCCTTCAACTTGTGTATCTATGATGGTATTAATGTGTTTTAATTTGATTGGTTCTCCTATGTCTAGAACTTTAGTGTGTGAGGATCATATGGAGGAGGGGCACCCATAGTTTGTTAATGTGTAAGTAATATTGGACCCTAAATAATTAGTTTAGTATAATCATGCCTACCTAGAATTTTTACCAAAAGGTGTAGATTGTGTGTGTATTTATGCCCTCTTTATTGATCCATTTAGCATTTGGGTTCTTATCTTAGTATTGGAGGATGTCATATACTTTTTAGGTCTCTATTTAGTCTTTCACTACTACCACATCATAAGATAAGGTATAATATGAGAGGGGGTATTATGATTCTTAGTCATTCTTATAGATATTGGAAATATAGTGCTAAGAGTTGGGTGAGCATACCCAGTCATAGACTCCATCCTGCACTTATTTGGTAATAAGAAGGATGTTTCCAAAAAAATTAGCACAAGGAAATGCCTTTGGCTTAGTTATAGCCATATGAAGTCCACATTTATTATAGGAATAAATTTCATCCTCAAATTCTAATTATTGTTCATCATTAGATCTTGCGTCTCTAGACACCTACTTCAAAACTTTGAACATGTCATTATAGTGCTTGAACTAGGCCAAGCCAACTAGGAATATGGTATCTTAGTACTTAGACATAGATTTTAGGTTTTAATAGGATGTAGTTATTGTTATCACTTGTATTTTCACCCCTTGAGGATCTTCATAGCTCTCCTCATCTAAGTGACACAATGGAAACATCTCACTTGTGAGATAACAATTTGGTGAGATGAATCTCTAGAAGGGCTAGTTCCCTTGATGCACTCTTTGAATTAATTTCTTACCTATCAAATTTGAATGAAAAGGGTTAATAAAGAAACTAATAAAACTAAAATGTGATGGACACATTTTGAATTTTCTCATATTGACTTAACTAAAACTAATTAGAACAAATCTTTCCTCACACAAAACTCACAACACGAGACATACAGTCACATCAATGGTTCATATGATAGGTTTAAAAGGTATTTTGATACTTAGGAGGGTAATGGATGACTAATTGATATAATATAGTCATGAAACACGTCCAAGATACTTCTACACTTAAAATATAACACTAATAAATACAATTACCAATCACTCTTATGCACACTTAGTGAAAAATCAAGGATAACATGCTAGAAAAGATCATCTTCTACTAGACAAGACCAACAAGATTGTAATAAAAATCAATTGTACAAAATTTAAGTAATAAAATTCACTTTTTTATTACTTTAAGAGATATTAAAGTAAAAAATTGGCTAGGATTTCACCATCAACCAATGGAGGCTACTCAAAAGAGCCAAAAGGTCAAAATTTATAGCATTTGGAAGAGGGGAGAGATAAGGGAAGTCCAAAGGTCACTTGGACACCTATAAATATGATAAAAGAGGTTAAATTTTCATGATAAAGATATTTTAAATGAAACATGAAATGTTACGAAGTCCAAGTTTCCATACAAGTCATGAAACTTATGAAAAGTGGCATGAAAATCCTCATTCTAGCTTAAAAGATTGCCTTCATGATCTCGACCTATTTGAACGCCCCATTATTGACTAGGAATAGGTAAGATGATTAGGATGAGATGTAAATATTTCATAGATGCATATATATGAATTTTTTATGGTCTTGCTCATCTAAAAACTCCTATAAGGAAGCCATCACTACCTATAGTCTAGAAAACACCTCTTTTCTATCACCCCTCACACTTGGCCTCAAAATTAGCATAATATTTACATGAAAATATGTGGGAGGGAGTGGATTAAATTTTTAAAGACCTTATTTTGGCTTATACTACTCAGGTGAACCTTAAAAGGACATCCACTTGATGTTTTCACACTTCTTACCCTTATGTTCACTATGCCAGTTTTGACTGGCTGAGATGCGAGTTCTAGTTTGGAAAATTAAGAGTTTTTTATTGTAATTAAATGACCATATGGAGTTATTAAAATTCCTAATACTCCTCTCAAACTTTATTTCATCTTCAAACCTCTTATAGAACCTAGAAAACACACAAAATGGTAAAAAATACCCAATTTTACACCCTATCCATACAATCTCATACATATGAAAAGTATGGAAGGGAGCCTAAGTGAGTCCTTTAAAATTTATATTCACTTTCATGGTCAAAATATGTCATCTATATGTCTCTCCAATCTTGTTTTCTCCATCAAGTCTTGACTAGGGGTTTTCAAGGGTTTTAGGTAGTTTTCCTTGTTAAGATTTGTTCATAAAATATTGACATTTGAACTACCAAAAAATTAAAAAAATTATTTTAATGGACCCTATTAAACCCTAAAAAATCCTTTTTTTCCCATGAAAATTCTTAGAGGATATATGAGCACTTGAAATAACACATTCGAGCTTGTTTCCAACTTTCCTGCATGTTTAGACTCTCTATGAGCTAGAAAGTAGCTTTCCCATAGGTCTATTTGCATAAAAAAATCTTATAAATGTATAATTACATCTCCTTAACATTTAAAAATCATATAATTAGTTCATGAAGAGTTATAAATGATGTTGGATCACCAATTGGTTCTAGGTCCCTTTAAGGCCTAATGTGTTTAACATACACCCAGCTATATTTGGCTACTTGGATTGATATTTAATGGTTGTTTTGGTGTATTATGAATATAAAAAACTAATTAAAACTGAAAATTTTACCACTAAACATTCCCAAAACTCCTTTTTACATTTACCTTTCATTCACTAATTAGGCCTAGTGAAAGCTTGTCTAGTTAGACTGTGTGTAAGGGTATTTTGGTCATATTGAGAGGTCTGAGATGGAATTAGTTATTATTAAAATATAATTACCTTTAATAAACCTAAAAATATTTTTCTGTAATTTTCCCAAGATTTCAATCAAAATTTTTATCCCTTTTGGCTTCACTTGCATATTTTGCCAAATCTTGATTTTCCTTGACTGGCTGACCTCTGAGACAAAACTGTGAGATATATCCTCTTCCCCAAGGAAAAATTAATATTTTAATATATTTATAAGGTAGTATTTATAATTTTTACCTGATTTTTTTATCTTAATTCCTTGATTTAGGTACCTAACTAGCTTAAAATGTCTAAGAAAGGCCTCTAAAAAGACTATTTTCCTACATTTTTTCCTTCTTCCCAAAAATGCCTCCTCAAGGCTAACTCAAAGATTATTAGGTTTTAAAAACATGTTATTTATCTCAAATTAATTATAATTAATATTTAAAATTACATAAAATAAATCTTCTCTCTTAAACTCTTAATTTCTACCCATTGAGCAACATGGGTTTCCTAGCTCACCTATATGAACTATAACGTTTGGGAAAGAGGAAGAGTGAGTGATCATCTTTAAGGAGTCATATATACTATGTAAATACCTTATTGATAAATAATTAACAATTTTTATTTTATTATAAAACCCTCTTTCTTTCTTATACACATTCATCTATTTATCCTCAATTCATGTTCAAGACTACAAAATGATTGTTGTAGGTGCATACATGGGAGTAAGAGGTTTGAGTAGGCTTCTTCCACATTTATTGGATATTATGAGGTCAATAATCATATTAATTTATATTTTCATATGTTATTTCATCATGTTAACCCTGCATGCCCCTCTCATATGCACCTTGAGGGCCACAAACTAAGTTTTCTCTAACTGACTAAGACACCCTACCTATTTGACCCTTATAGGTGTGCATTAGCTTATTTTAACTTGATCATTATAGGGAGAAACTATATGAATCCTAGAAACCATTTATTAACTTATTATACATTTTTATCATCTTATATCCTATTTGGATTCATAAACTGAGTTTTTTCTTACCATGACTATGAAACCTACTAAGATGACTATTGTAGGTTATCTTTACCTCTTTAGACCTTAGTCATGATGTTCATAGACTTACCTTTAAGGTTGATAACTAAATATCACCTGAATTCACATTGGAATCATTTTTTATTGGCTAAAACACCATCAAAACACATTGCTTGGGTCACTATCTAATTGTCCTACTGTAGGTGCCTATTTTCTTGTGCATGGACACCTGTAAGTGGCCATAGTACTTGTAAAACTATACATTAACTCCCTAATAATGACCCTCATGTAATTTTTATACCACTAAACCACTTTGAACATTATATACATGAGCGTTTGTTAATTATTTCTCTTTAGGATGTCAAAAAGGCCATTCACAACTACAAACCTATGGATGTTAGTGTAATATTTTAGTGTTTTTTAGGGCATATTTGAGGCTTATAATTCTTACCTTCCATCATTATTTATAGCTCATTTTTTTGTAAATTTCCTACTGATACCATAGGTTATAAGATTCACCTCTTTATACTCTTCTAAACCCTTGGTAAACATGTTATAAGAGGTTCACAAAAAGCCCTTGGACCTCTATTTCTTAATTTTAGTGAAAGCTTTCCTAAAGGTATAGTCATCACCTTCCAACATGATTTACATACTTTTTTTACTTTTTAAACTTAAAATAAGTTTATAATGACTATAAAACATATTAATACTTGAAAATATCTTTACCATGTTTCAAATTTCCCATTTAAAAGCCTTCATAGCCCTCAGGTACCACTTTTAGGTGGTCATCAACATACACAAGCAACAAGCATGGAATTATGGGTAGTATGTATAAATGAATATGTTTATAACACTTATATTCCTTCACTAATCATGAAAACACACCTTTATCAATATTAATATATTAAAACCCATATCAAGGTTTCCATCTCTCAGCATGATGTCATCCAAAGTTCTTATAGGTGTGCATTGGATTGATATAAATGTAGGGCATGGAGTGGATCAAAAACATGTTGGTGAATAGAATAAAAATAACTAAAAACCATTTAAAAAATTTATGTATATTATTTACACCAATAAAACTTGTTAAAAAGTTCCAATACATCTCTTTCAATGTGAAAACCGCTTGCATACATATGGAATAGAGTAGGTAGGGGTATTTCATGACTATTTGGTGTGATGAGTGAAATTGTAACTAATTTTTAAGCTCACCAAACATAAAAATTAAATTTAATCAAATAATAATGACTTTAACCAACTAATACACCATAATTAAAACTCCATGAATAAGATGGACAAGCTCATACATGTGACTGTAAGTGAAATTGAGCAAAAGATGACCGTGAAGAATTGTAAGGTTGAAAGTTGCTCCAAAATGTGATTTGGTGAGACAAAACATGGAATGAGGTGAAATATATTTCCATAATATATATGTAACATCATTTCCAAACTACATGAGACCTCTACAGGAAACAAACATTTTACAAACAAGAACTTTGATTGAGACTACACATAGTGGCACCTTCCTTTCAACATGGAATAAATTTCCCATAAAAACACCATGAGTCATAAAAATCAGTATTTATAACATATTATAAGTTATCCAAAATAATTTAGAGTCAACATCACCAATTGGGTCATACAGATTTGACTAAAATGGAGCAAAACCTATAGGGTACAGGAAACAATAAGTAAAAAAAACATAGTTATCTTGTAAAGGATGATTAATAAAAAAATATTAAGCAATACTTTCCATATTACTATTAAAATTAAGGTATATAATTTAAATTTTACCTCAAAAAATTATTTTATATGAAACCTCCTCAACTATTTGTATTAAGCACAAACTTGAAGGTCACTTTTTAATGTCTAGAAAGGTAAAAAAGAAGCAAAATGGTTTTGGCTTAAAAATAACACTTTAAAAGCATGTAAAGTGTTGACATGAGTTTTTTTAATATGAATAGGAATTACATGATATTTTTCCACATGGCACACTTCCCCATGAGCCATACAAGTTCCAAATGCTCCCTTTTTTAGTTTGTTTCTTGAATTTCAATTAAACAACCTACAATATTCTGATGTAGCTAATATACCTAATAATTAAACTAACTTATTAGATGTTTGAAAGTAAAATAAGATACTTTGGCACCTTAGGAATCATTCCACTTTCATTAATGACCCCTTAAAGCCCACTAAGAGAACCAAAATGATAAATAAACCTATAAAACAATGACTAAGGATGAAAATACATTAGATAACATCATATGAACTATAATATAACCTATGAAAAATAATTAGACCCATAAAAATCTAAGAAACCAAGTATTTTACCTATAGGGGTCCAAATTTGACTTAAATATCAAATTTTGTCAATAAAATGGTGACTCATAGGGGTAATATGTTTGCTATACTAAAGACCAATAGACTTATCCTATCATGGGCCAAGGGAGTCAATGAAATATTCAAGGCAACTAGAAATTAATTGCCTAAAAAAACACAAAACAAGCAAACCAAAACACACCAAACAAACACAAAACAAAGTAAGAAACCAACAAGACTCACACATGTGCATAAGTACTTAGGGAAAACAAATAAAAAACAAACTATGTATAAGAAGAGAGGAGAACTTTGGTAGCAATGCTTGAGATATATCTGATTTATTGGGATATGAAGCTTCTCTCCATCCAAATTTGAGAGTTAGAAAACATTATTTTGCTTGCATTGGGTGATAACATAAGGGTTACTCTATAAAGCATCAAGCTTTGTGTGTTTTCTAGGCTTAGCCCTATCTTCATCCCACTCTATAATAATGTCTCCCTCTTGGAAAATTATTGTCATGGATTTATTTTTAAATTATTTCTTTGTTTGATCTTAATGATCCCTCATAGTTTGCATAGCTTGATCTCTTGTCTCTTCAAGCTCCATCAACTCACACAACCTAACTTCCATGATTTATTTTCCATAAATTCCAAATAATAAGTAAGATCCAAGGCTGGTAGCTCAAGTGAAATAGGTATTTTATCTTCTCTCCCATAAACAAATATATATGGTGAGTTTATAATGGCTCTTTTTGGTGTGATCCTATCAGCCCAAAGAGTTTTCTTCAACTTAGAATTCTAAGTTATTTAATTTTCCTCCATTTTCTTATTTATGATCCTAATTAGATTCTTATTGGTGGAATCATCTAGTCCAATCCCTTGTGGATGATAGTTGGAGGAAGTGCTAAGATAAATGCCATGTTTCAAATCCCACTCACTTATCTTCATTCATGGGAAAGCGAATGCATTAAATAAAATTATTATTGAAAAAGCCCCAAACCTTGTGACTATGCCTTCATAGAAGTATACAACTAAAATGCCATTTTATTCCTTGAGAGATACAACTTAAACCCATCTTGTAAAGTAATCTATAGCAGTTAACACCCCCTTATGATCAGCACTAGAAGGTGGGTTAATTAGGCCTATGAAATCTAGACCCCATTGCATAAAAGGTTGGTATACTTGTATTGGATGAAGAGGTAAGGTTGCAATATTTTATTTACCATCAAAGAGAACAAATTTTTAACACTTCCTTACCCAAGCACGGGTGTCTTTGAAAACTGGGCAAAAAATATCCATCTCTCATAATCTCAGCAGCTATGGTTCTTGGAGCAAAGTGACCACCAATTTGTCCATCATGAAACTCAGGCAATATTTTCTCAAACTGATATGATTCAACACATCTCAATATCACACCTAAGAAATCATTCCTAAATAACACTCCATCAAAAAACACATAAGGAATAGATTGTAATCTGAAGTACCTTCTTTTAGCTCTATCTAAACCTTGTAAACACTCATCAATTTGAAGAAAATAGATCATTTCTTGTGTCCAAGTCCTCATTGATGAATATGAGACTATCATAGGATCATCATGAAGTGATAAAATAACTTTTAAAAAATATATATAAATCAAGGTGCTCACATAACCCTTTTCCTATCACTAGCTTGGTTGTCTTGATTTATACATCACACTCCATCACTTTTTTGATCCAAACAACCTTTTTTTCATTAAAATATCTACTCAAAAGGAAGTCTTTGACACTAGGATGAGGTAATAATATGTGAATATTCTTTTTATCTAACATATGACTAAAATTATTTAGACTTCTAATAACTAAAATTACTTACTTTTATACATAGGTGTATCTTACCTCATATCCTTCCAAACCTTGACTAAAGAAGGTAATAGGCTGCTCCAAGTTTTCCTCATTTGATTAAGTAAGCATGGTAGAGATTACTAATTCATTTCTAAAGGTATACAAATTGAATTCCTTTGAAAAATTATGACTTGCAAGAGTTCGATATTGAGAAATATCTTGGTTGATCTCTTCAAAGCTTTCTTTCCTTCTCCTTGTCCAAGTAAACACTTCATATTTCCTTAGCATGGTGGTTAGAGGCTTGACCAAATTAGAAAAAATATGAATGAAAATCCTTATGAAATTTAGTTTTCCAAAGAAACTTTGCAAGCATTTCTTGTGTTTGGGTAAAGCTAATGCCAAGATTGCACTCACCCTTTTAGGATCTATGTATAGGCCCTTGTTTGAGACAATGTGTCTAAAAATTTTGCCTTCAGGGACCAGAAACACACACTTCTTTGGGTTAAGATAGATTTCAAACTATTTAAATCTCTCAAAAATCTTCCTAAGGTGATTCAAATTATCCTTTGCATCCTTAAAAAAATTGTGATATCATCAAGATACACTAACACAATGTCATTTACTAGACCTCAAAAAGCCATATCCATTGCACATTGATATGTATATCCAAAATTAGAAAATCTAAAAGGAATTTTATTATAATCATATGTACCCCATTTAGTAGTAAAGTATGTCTTATATTGGTTACGTTCCTTTACCAAAATTTGATTATAACTTGAATATCCATTAAGGAGTGAGAACCTTTCACTACCTACCACAACTTGCAAAATGTGTTGCATGTAAGGAAGAGGATAATGATCCTTCAAGGAAACTCTAATGAAGTCCCTAAAATCAACACATAACCTGATTTACCCATTATTCTTCCTTACCAAGACTATGTTTTCCAACCAAGATGAATGCTTAATAGGAAAAATAATACTAGACTCAATCAACTTCAAAAGTTCCTTTTTCATGAGAGGCTCAATATTAGGATTTATTAGCCTTTTTATTTTATTGATAGGCTTAGCATTCTCATCTAGTTATATGGTATGTTGAGCTAATTTTGGATCAAATCCCTTTAAATCACTATACTTCCATGCAAAGACATCACAAAAATCCTTTCATAACTTAATGAAAGCATGTTTCTATTCACTAGTACATACCTTCCCAAGATAAAATAACTTATCTTTGAAGATTTGTACTCTCTCATAGTTTTATTTATTATTATACATGCTTACCTTCTCTTTATTCAATTGATCATCATCACTGAATATAATCTCAAGTGTGATTAAGCCTTTAGGGAGCTTGTTTGTTTTTAATTGTACAATCTACCCTCCATATTGTTGTTGTAAGTTGGACTAATTTTTGGAAGAAAACTTAGCCTCCTCTTATATAAAAAAGGTTATTTATTTGTCACTATCAAACACTTTCCAATTACTAACATTATCAGGTATAGAGGGCCTTAAAATCACTTTGAGATGTGTTTGGTTCTTATATTCTCTTATCCCATTTGGAACATCAAACTAAGCTCCAATTGATATCAACCAATCATTATGTTTATTTTCCTCTCTAGGGATAGATTTGATGTTTAAGGCTTGGAAATATTCCACAAGATACCACACTTTATGATTATATAACTTAAGTAAAGAGTTCTTAGTCAAATTTTGGCCTCTTACTTTATTCACAACTAACTCACTATCACCATACACTTGCAACTCTTTCACACCTCCTTTCCTAGCCCACTAAAGGCCATGAATGAGGGCCTCATATTTTTCCACATTAAAATTACAAGAAAATTGAAATGTAAAAGTGGAATAGTACCTTTCCTTGGATGGAGAAACCAACATTGCTCCACCATCTGCTCTAACTTTTCTTCTAGATCCATCAAATAATATCTACCATAAACCATCCATGTTTTCACTTAGATTCATCAAGTTTGGAATGAAAGAGTCCTCCTCATGAATGAAATACACTCAAAGACCCACTTCTTCTATGAATTTATAAGGATCATGATAATAGTGTTTCACTCCCCATTCATCTAAATACAAATTAGAAACTCTTTCAAGAGAAGAAGTTAGGGATTGATCCATGTGAATCTCTTCCTCATCAAGAATTGCATAATTGATATTTGTAACTTTAGTCATAGAGGGATATAAATTATTTTGATTAATAGGATCTGATTCAATCTTCACCTTAGTAGCATACTTTTTCCTCAAAACCATATAGGACCAATTGGTTACCAAGTATCCACCTATCTTGGCTGTAAACTCTCTTGACAAACAAAGAGAAAAGTATGGGGGTAAATCTACCACAACCACATTATGAGGGATGAAAAAATTAGGACAACCATGTAAAATAAAATTCAAATCTTTGACTACTTCCAAGGTCTTTGCAAGTGATCCATCCAATTGTAGGACTCCTTTAACCATTGGTTCATACTTGAGGCCTAGTTTATTTGCTATTGACTTGGGCTTAATTAAACTACTAGCCCCACTATCTATAATGAAATTGTGAACTAGGTAATCAAAAATGATCAAGGATAGATAAAAAGGAGGAGTCTTATCATTTTTATTCACTTATTCATCAATGGGTTGAGTTCCATTCACTAAGGCAACATTTTCAATCCTAGATGATCTAACTTACTTACCTAGTCCTTACAATTCCTTTTGAGGCATATATTTATATCATACTATTGTCAATTAATCCCATAATTAAATATTCATCTCTAACTTATTAATTTGATCCATAACATTGATAGAAATATGTGTTACCTTAAGAGGATCTTTGGAAGCACTAGTACCTTGTGGTGTAGCTTTTGAAGGTTGATGTGTAGGAGATAGCCTTGCATTCTAAAAATTCTGATTTTCTTTCACCTTAGGAGATAAGTTAGACCCACCCACCATTGGAGATTATTTATAAGTAAAAAAATGTCCTTGATTATCCCCTTTTATCTCTTTAACAACCCTCTTTTTAGAACCAATGTTAGACGATTCACTAGCATTCACATTACTTAAATTTCCCAAATGATTGATGGCACAAAATTTTCCCTCCAAATGATTTATAAGAGTAAAATCAGATAGTGTTTGTCCATTTTCCATTCTAATTTACATTCCCTTTTTCATTATCACCTCAAAAGTGGAAACTTGAGGTCTTTGATACCTTGCATTTCCATGGATTGATTATGCATTTCATTGGCACATGAAACTTGGTCTTGATTTTGGTCATAGGAAGGATAACATGGTTGTTCTTGAAAAAAATTGTTCTAAGTGGGAATAATAGCTTTATATGATGATGTGACATTAGGATTGTAACTTTGGTAAGGTCTAACTTGATTGATTTGACCTTGTCCTTAAGCATTACCTTGAAAAGGAGGCCTATTTGCTTGCCAAAACTGATTATAGGATTGGTAAGGCCTATAAATCTAGGATTTTTGTATTTTAAGATACACCAATTCATTAGTAACACTTTTAATAAAACTATTGACATCATGAATCTCATTAGTAGGGGAAAGGGCAGGCTTTTCTTGACTACTAGGCAAAGGAGCCAAGGTAGGTAAAGCAACTTGACTAGGAGGCTGCATATTAGGGAATAATGGCATTGGTAGTCTAAAAACAATATTCCCCACATGAAAAAGATAATTCTCAACATTAATGGATATCTCATAGGTAATAGGTAGTGTATTCCCATCCATGGATTGGATCATCATGGAGATATCACTATTCAATTTTTTTAGGTAGTACAAGAAGGCATAATTTATAGTAGGTCTCACAAGGGCTAGGATCCTATCCCATATTTTTTGAAATCTAGTGTTAAAATCCTACATAAAATCTTGTGGATCCCTCTTTATAGTGGTTAATTACTCAGCTAGTGATAGATAATCACTCTTATCTTCAAACCTCTTAGACAATATATCTCCTAGTTCATCCCATGAAGCAATGGAATTATGAGGTAGAGTCCCATACCATTCTAAATCTTTCCTTTTGAAATAAAATGCTAATATCCTAATATCCACATTCTTTTAGGTGATGTTATGAATGTTTCTAATATGTTCAATGGGAGTAATAGGACCTTCTATACTAAAATATGGAACACTCTTAAGGGTTGATCTAATAATTTGGTCATATTGGGTAATATTCATAGGAGATAATCTGGTGAAGGCTACAAAATGTTGGTTTATAGCCATATTGGAATGTATATTATTGGTATTAGAGGTTGAACTTAGTAGGAACTTGGACTTCTTAGACACCAATACTCTTGAATAAAGATGAGTATTCACAAATCTACACCTTTTGATAGAATATAAAGATAATTACACAAACTCAAAGGGTATAACTTTAACATCATACCTAGTGGTCACCTTTATCATGGAAATTAAATATTTATCAATAACCAAAGATTTGAAAACTTAGTGGAGTCATTAGTTACTGAATGTAGATGTTCTTATAGTTGAAACTATGCCAAGACAAACACCAATATTGGACAATCTTCTAGGGCTTAGAGTCCTACTAAACATGCCAAAAAAATTTGTCACTTGGATGTTAAACCCTTGAGGAGATGCCTATCTCTCCTCATTTAAGTGACACAATGGACACATCTCACTTGTTGTGGGTAAACAATTTGGTGAGATGAATCTCTAGAAGGGCTAGTTCCCTTGATGCACTCTTTGAATTACTTTCTTACCTATAAAATTTGAATGAAAATGGTTAATAAAATAAAAAAGAAAAATAAAATTTGATGCAAAAAATTTAATTTCTTCCTATGGACTGAAATTATACTACTTAGAGAAAAACAAATCCTTCCTCATAGAAAACTCACAACACAAGACAAATTATCACATCAATGTTTCATATGATAGGTTAAAAAGGTATTTTGATAATTAGGAGGGTAATAGATGATTAATTTTGAGAATATAGTAATTAAAAACATCTAAGACACTTATGCACTTAAAATATAACACTAATTAAGACTTGTTACAATCACTCTTCTACAGACTTGGTGAACAATTAAGGATAGCATGCTAAAAAGATCATCTTCTACTAGACAAGACCAACAAGATTAAAATA
This sequence comes from Torreya grandis, assembly GCA_037957365.1. Classification (NCBI taxonomy): domain Eukaryota; kingdom Viridiplantae; phylum Streptophyta; class Pinopsida; order Cupressales; family Taxaceae; genus Torreya; species Torreya grandis. The sequence goes on from JARHVA010002750.1 coordinate 61,305, forward strand.
ACACTCAATTTTACATAATTAAATTAATAAAACTCAATTTTTTTATTGCTTCAAGATAAATTCATGTACAAAATTGTCTAGGGTTTGACCATCAACCAATGGAGGCTACTCAAAAGAGCCAAAAGGTCAATATTTATCACATTTGAAAGATGGATAAGATAAGGGAAGTCCAAAGGTAATTTGTACACCTATTAAGATGATAAAAGAGTTTAAATTATCATGAGAAAGATATGTGAAATAAAACATGCAATGTAAAGAACTCCAAGTGTCCATACAAGTCATGAAATTTGTTAAAAGTGGCATGAAACTCCTCATTCTAGCTCAAAAAATTACATTCATGATTTAGACCTTTTTGAACATGACACAATTGACTAAGGATAGGTGTAATGATTGGGATGAGATGTAATTATTTCATACATTCCCCTCCATGCATTACTTTTAGTCTTACTCATTTGAAAACTCTTGGAAGGAAACCATTATTACCTATAGTCTAAAAAACTCCTCTTTTCTGTCACCCTTCACACTTAGCCTCAAAATTAGCATTAATTTTAACTAAGAATACATGGAATGGAGTGGATGAAATTTTTAAATACCCTCCATCACCTTAGACTACTTATGTGAACCTTAAAACTACATCTACTCGAGGTTTTCACACTTCTCACCCTTATGTTCACTATGCTAGTTTTGACTGGCTAAGATGGGAGCTCTAGTTTGGACACTTAGGGGTTTTTTATTGGAATAAAATTACCATATGGAGTTATTAAAAGTCCTAATATTCCTTTAAAACTTTATTTAATCTTCAAACCTCTTCTAAAACCTACAAAACACACAAAATGGTTAAAAATACATTATGTTTCACCCTATCTATACAATTATGTACATCTCAAAATTTTGGAAGGGATATTAAGTGGGTAATTTACAATTTAAAGTCACTTTCATGGTCAAAATATGTCATATAAATATCTCTCCAAGATTTTTTATCCATTGGATCTCGACTGAGGGTTTTCAAGGGTTTTAGGAAATTTTCCTTCTTAAGCTTTCTTCATAAATTTGTGATGTTGGAACTGCCAAAAAATTCAAAAAATATGGTGTTTTTGGACCCTATTAACCCATACAAACTCCTTTTATTCCCATGAAATTTCTCATAGGAGATATGAGATCTTGAAATCACCTATTCAATCTTATTTCCACCTTTCTTGCATGTTTGGACGCTCTTTGAGCTAAAATTAGATTTCTCTTAAGTAGATTTTCATACCAAAATATTATACATGTCTAATTACATCTCCTTAACATGTCCCAATCATCTAAGTATCTCATAAAGAGCTAGAAATGAGGTTGGACCCCAACTAGGTTCTAGGTCCCTTCAAGGCCTAATGGGTCTGGCATGCACCCAACTAGTTTTGGCTAGTTGGACTAATATTTCATGTTTTTTTAATTTTAAAATGAATATAAACACCTTATTAAATTTAAAAAGGTCACCACACAACTTTTCTAGCACTCCTTTTCACCTTTTCCTTTCATTCACCAACTAGGCCTAGTGAAAGCTTATCTAGTTAGACTATGTGCAAGAGTATTTTGGTCATATTGAGAGGTCTCAACCTAAATTATTTATTTTTATAATATATCAAAATTTTTTACACCTAAATTTTTTTTTATTTAATTTCTCAATATTTCCTCAATTTATTTATCCCTTTTGGATTCATTTGTTTGTTTCATCAAACCCTGATTTTCCTTGACTTGCTGACCTTTAAGATAAAATAGTGAGATATATCCCTCTTCCCAAAGGAAAAATTAATATTTTTTTAGTTTTATAATGTCATAATTATACTTTTTACCAAATGGTTTATCTTTATTCCTTGACTTAGGTACCTAACTAGCTAAAAAAGTCCAAAAAGGCCTCTAAAAAGACTATTTTCCTGCATTATTTCCTTCTTCCTAAGAATGGCTCCTCAAGGCTAAATACAAGAACATTATGTTTAAAAAAAATTTAATAATATAAAAATAATTATAATAAATGTTTACAATCACCTAAAAAAAAACTTCTCTCTTAGACTCTTCATTTCTACCCATTGAGCAACATGGTTTCCTAGCTCACCTATCTGGACTGCAACCTTTGAGCAATAAGAAGAGTGATTGATCATCTTGAATGGGTCCTAGATCCTACGTAATCAGATTGTTTTTAAATAATTAACCATATTTATTTTAATATCAAACCCTTTTTCTTTCCTATACACATTCATCTCTTTATCCTTAATGCATGTTCAAGACTGCAAAATGACTGTTGTAGGTGCATACAGGGGAGTAAGAGGTTTAAATGGGATTATTACATATTTCCTAGATATTATGAGGTAAATAATGATATTAATGTATATTTTAATATTTTAATATATCTTTTTAACCCCACTTACCCCTCTCATATGCACCTTGAGGGCCATAAACTGATTTTTCTCTAACTGATTGAGACACCCTACCTATTTGACCCCTGTAGGTGTGCATTAGCTAATTTAAAAAAATTCATGATATGGAGACATTATATGAATCCTAGGAACCATTTTTTAACTAATCATAAATTTTATTCACCTTATATGCTCTTTGGATTCATAAACTAAGTTTTTTCTTACCATGACTATGAAACCTACCAAGATAACTATTGTATGTTACCTTTAGCTATTTAGACCTTAGTCATGATGTTTTAAGAATTAAATTTAAGCTTGATAAACACATAACACCTTAATTCACCTTGGATTCATCTCTAATTGGTGAAAACACCATCAAAACACGTTGCCTAGGTCACTAACTGATTGTCTTATTGTAAGTGCCTATTTTCTTATGCGTGGACACTTGTAAATGGCCATAGTTCTTGCAAAAAAATACATCAACTTCATATTTATGACCCTTATTCAATTTTTATAGCATTCCACCAGTTTAAAACATTCTATCCATGAGATTGTGTTCATTTTTTCTCCTTAAGGTGTCAAAAATGCCATTCACAACTACAAAGCTATAGATGTTAGTGTAGTATGTCAGTATTTTTAAGGGAATATTTGAGGCTTGAAATTCCCACCTTCCATCATTAATTTTGACTCCATTTTCATATAAGTATTTTCCATACTTGATATTACAATATTCACCTCTTTATATGATTTTACACCATTTAGAAACATGTTGTAAGAGGTTCACAAAAATCCCTTGGACCTCTATTTCCTCATTTTATGGAAAGCTTCCCTAAAGTTACATTCATCACCTTCCAACATGATTTACACACTTTTTGTAAAATTTTAATGGCTATACCACTTGTTAATACTTTTAAAATTCTTTACCATGTTTCAAATATCCCATTCAAAATCCTTCATAGCCTTGAGGTACCACCTATAGGTGGTCATTAGCATACATAAGCATCAAGTGTGGAATTGTGGGTAGTATGTATGAATTAATATGTTTATAACACTTTTATGCCTTCAATAACCATTCCAAAACACCTTTAGTAATATTAATAGATTGAAACCCATATCAAGTTTTCTAAAGTTCTTGTAGCTGTGTATAGGGATGATATATTGATAGGGCATGGAATGAAGCAACAACATGCTAGTGAATGACCTCAAAATAACTCAACCCCATTTCCAACCTTCAATTACATTATTAAAACCAATAAAACCTTGAAAAAAATTCCAAAAAATCTCTTCTAATGTGAAAACCACTTGCATACATATGGAATAGAGTAGGTAGGGGTATCTCATGACTATTTGGTGTGATGAGTGAACTTGTAACCTATCTTACACCTCCCCAAACATCCAAATGAAATATATTCAGCTATTAATGACTTAAATTGAATAATACACCATGATTAATACTCCATGAACAAGATGGACAAGCTCATACATGTGACTATAATTGAAATTGAGCAAAAGTTAACTATGAAGAATTGTAAGGCTGAGGGTTGCTCTAAAATGTGATATCGTGAAACCAAACATAGAATTAATTGAAATATATGGCCCTAAGACCTATAAAACATCATTTCAAAACTACATGAGACCTCTAGAAGAAACCAACATTCTATAAACAAGAAGAACATTGATTGAGATTATACATACTGTTACCTTCCTTTCAACATGGACTAATTTGCCCATAAAAACACCATGAGACATAAAAATAAGTATGGAGACCATATGAGAAGTTATCCAACATACTCTAGAGTTAACATCACCAATTGGTTAATCCTTTCACTATTTATATTTAAATTAATTTCATTGAGTGTATTATCACCTCCCAAAAGTATTTTCTCTAAAACCTCCTTAGCTATCTATACCAAGCACAAACTTAAAGGTCACTTATGTATGTCTAGAAAGAAAAATAATAATAATAATAATGGTTTTAGCTTAAAAATGGCACTTATAGATCATTTAAATCATTGATATCAGTTTTAGGAAGATGAAGAGGCCTTCCATGATCTTTTCCCACTTGGCACACTTCCACATTAGTCATATATGTGCTAAATGCTTCCTTTTTTAATTGGTTTCTTGAATTTTAGTTTAAAAACCTACAATATTATTATGTAACTAACATCCCTGACAATTAAAATGAATTATTGGAATATTGAAAGGAAAATATAACACCTAGTCACCTTGGGAATTATGCCACTTGCATTAATCACCCCTAAAATCTTATTAAGTGACCCAAAATGATAAGTAAACCTATAAAGCCATGGATAAGGATAAAAATACATTATATAATATGAAATGAACAATAATAAAGTATATTAAAAATAATTAGACCCTTAAACATCTAGAAAACCAAGTTTTTTACCTATAGGGGTCCCAATTTGACATAAAAGTCAAATTTGGTCAACAGTTATTATAGCAGGAAGGAGGGCCAATAGGAAGGCTCTAAGCCTAGGAGGCATGAAACATAGGGGTAATATATGAGAATTAGAAAGATATGGATTTATCTATATAGTACATATAATGGTAACCATTAGTGTGATTTCATTAGGATTTTATAAAAGCATGCACATAACCTCCTATATTAATGGCACTTGGAAACTCACTTTCTATGAATTCAAATTTGAGTTGGTGGGTGACTCTTATATCCTCTCTTTATTTTTAAATCTATATTTAAATTTAGATCCCACATTCCTCCACTACCAATCAAATTTAGTAATATCAATGGGATGTTTTAAATCTATCAAAATGGGCCAAAATTTTTATTTCATTAATTTCTAATGCATGGTAGGCACATAATCACATCCCTTATAGGCTTCCTCATTAACTCCCACTTTATAACACATGTCATCTAATAATTAATCCTCCTAATAATTTTTGGAACATATTAATGTATTTTTACTCTATGTTATACCCTTAAAAAGGGTGAGCTATTAGTTAAACACATTTAACACATTATGATTAGTTCTCCAACCCCATTCATATCCCATTCTTACCCTTTCGGGGCCTTAAGTGGCCATTAGTTCATCTACCTTACTAGGCAACATGATACATTCTATTTAGGTTGGGATATCTAGGGCTATGACATATCTAATAGGTTTAAGGAATAGATGCTATGATAACTTAGTGACATGGTACCTTCTAAATAGGTTAGGATTTCTTAATCTTTGACATCTCTGATAGGTTTGGCAACTGGACATTATGACAACTTGATGATGTGGCATCTTTCAACGAGGTTAGGCTTTGACATCTTTGATAGGTTTAGAGACTACCTACTTTGATAACTTGGTGACATGGTTCTTTTTTATTAAGTTAGGCTCTCTTAAGATCTAACATCTCTAATAGGTCTGAGGACTATCCACTTTAATAACTCAATGATGTGGTACATTCTAATTAGGTTAAGCTCTCTCAAGGTTTGATATCCCTGATAGGTTTGAGGACTAGTTACTCTATTAAATTAGTGATGTGAAACCTTCTAATTAGGTTAATACCTCTAAATATCTGACATATTTTATAGGTCTGAAGACTAGCTACTCTAATATCATCAGGATATGACACCTTTTAATTAGGTTGGGCTCCCTATGCTCTAACATCTCTAATAGGTTCAGGGAGTGGCAACTCTAACAACTAGATGACATGGCATCTTCTTATTAGTTAGGCTCTCTTGGGCTTTGACATCTCTAATAGGTCTAGGGACTATCCACTCTAATAATCGATAATGTAGTTCCTTCTTATTAGGCAAGGATCTCTTGGGATATCTTATAAAATCCACAAATAGACTAAGTAATAATTGAAAAGGCACATAGTACATTTAATATGTACTCATCTATCATTAATATTTTGATTTTTTGTGAAGGTTGATGTGTCTATCTAAATTGGAACTACAATTTTAGCACCCAGTTCCATAAAAGAATAAGTCTACCTTAGTCATAAAATAAAATAAGGCTTACAATTTCTTTGGGAAATTAGGGCAATATAAGATTTCAAGGACTATTGTTTAGGTAAAATTGAAAAGAACAAAAGAAAGGAACCTAGATCTCTGGTTCATGGGTTTTTTTAGAGTCCCCCCCCCCATTTTGAATAAAAGGGGTTATGTTGACCACAACAAATGGTGACTTCCATGGGGAAAGTGATGACAATTACTTAGAACCCAACCAGTCTAATTTCCCCTCACATAGAATAGATTGTAAGAGGGATATTTATACATAAAAATAATAAAAGACACTAAAGTCTCACCATAGAAATTGACATACTACACTTTCACCCTATAGATGGCCACTAGTGTGTGTAAGAAATGATTTTTCATTTTCCATTCAATCTCAAATTTTATTCAAGCAATAAAGGTTGGACTTGTTATCAAGCTTCATTTAGGGTGTTAATGTCTTAATGGCTTAGAGGGGATATGTATGAGGCATTTATTTAATTTTAAATGAATGTCCATATCCTCAATAGAGATACCTCTAGTCCCATTCATGGTCTTGCTCCATTACCAGCCAGGAAAGAAAGTTTGTGATGAAGATTGCATATATATTCCTTTTGAGGTAGACTCAAAATTTATATTCACATACTTTTCTTATCATTTTACAATATTACCTATGAAAATATTATCATATTTTATTATATTCCATTGAGGAATTAGGACCAATCCAAGGTTGAATGGATGATGATGAAGCTTTGAATACCTAGATAGTCTCTGATTTGCTCAAATAATTTAGTATTTTCTTAAGATGTTATATTACGTGTAGCTTATTATCTCTATTATGATGTGGGATGTTCTAGAATCCACCTATTTATTTTAGAATCACTAGACCCTCAGACCTAAAATGTCAAAAGTTTCAATTACAATACATGACTTTCTTACATTGAAGATTTTAACTTGAGTATTCCTACTTTTCAACAGTCCTTCCAAGATGTAGCCATCACCTAAAGTATCTACTAATAGGGATTGGTGTCATATGAACACTACAAAACAAAGAGGGAACCAGAAGGGAAAAAACATAAACCAAACATATAAAGAAAACAAACCTATATAATAAATACATTACCGCCCTTGATCAGATTACATAGAGACTAATCTAAAAAGGACAACCAAGAAATAGTGTTTCAATAACTACTCATTTACTAGAAGTGGTAACTTATTACCCTCAATATATTTGATATATAAGACATTCTAACCCAAGATTTTAGCTATTTAGTATGGGTCAATCTAAAGGGGATTGAATTTTTAATATTGGCTTTTCTTTTCATGAGATTTTTCCTACATTAGGACTAATTTAGATATTCTAAAGGTCTGGATCTTTTCTCTCTTATTGAACAAACTTTTGACCATATCATGGTGTTCATTAAAGCTTAACAAAGCATTATCCCATGATTCCTTTAACTAAATTAGATTCAAGATTCTATAATCCACATATTCATCTATCTCCATGAATTTTTGCATGAACTTATAAGTTGATAGTCTGAACATGAATGAAATGATTGGTTCTAGTCCATAAATTTGAAAGAAAGGATAGATTTTGAGGGATTGTTTATACCTAGTGCAATCTAACCATAGGAAAACTTTAGCAATGCATGCCATTCTCAATTATTTTCTCCAACTAATTTCTTTATGGCATATATCAAATTATTGTTGGTGGATTTCTCCAATTTGTTCCCTTATGTGTAGTGATTGGATGAAAACTTTAACATGATTCCATTATCATAATCCCATTCTATGAATTCTATATATTTAAAGGAAGGACCATTATCACATAAAAAAATATGGGGACCCCAAAATGGGTGGTTATGGTATTTTCGAGGAATTTGATGACTTTAGTAATGGTGTTACTTTTAGTTGCAATGTACTCAGACCACCTAGTGTAATAATCTATGCTTATAAGAACAAACTTATGGCCAACAGATCAATTGGGGTTGATGACCCCCAAAAAATATATCCCCATTGTGAAAATTATGTAGACTCCATAATGGGTTGTATTGGAATTAATACATGTGTTTCACTGTTAGCAAAGTTCTGGCACTGATGGAAAAAAGAGGACATGGGTGTGAATATATTTGAATAGTGTGGGCCATTAATAGCCTAACCAAAGAACTTTGTGAGCTATGGTATTTTATTTTAGATGGATAGATCCCAATATTTCATGGAAACTTATCATTATTTATTTGTCCTCTTCTTGTGATACACATTAGAGATATATTCCTTCATGGTTATTTATGAATAGACAACCTTCTTTAGCATATATTGTTCAACCTTCAATAAGATGACCCTTTTCTATGTGTGGTCAAGTCCTAGAGGTGCATTTTCATAAATTATAAAGTGGATGGTTAGGGCATACTAGTCTTATTATGTTACCCTCTTTTGGTCTACTTAGTTTACTATAATCTTCAAGTTTATATATGTTATTAGACAATAAAGGCCTTGTCCTTTAACCAGTTTGGCTAGCTTTATGTCTAAGTCATAATCCTATAACTTTGTCATCTATTGACCTCTTCTTTTACCCAATTAATTATACACAAGCATCTATTTTATAGTTGGGTCTAGTACAATATTGTGTACTTTATTCTAGAGAATTTAATGTATGAATTTTCTCACTACTTTGATTAGGATGTAGTTGTGATTATCTAGGTTAGAATATTTTAGATCAACATACTTAATTTTAGTGCTCATAAAAGCATTGGGGTGCTCTTCTCCATTTAATATTTGGGTGAATCAATAAATAATGGTATGATCTAAATCAAAGGTGTAGAAATATCAATCATATTTATAGTATGGGTTGATGAGGACTAGGGTTTTGATAATAATGTTTTTAATATCTTAAAAATCCTTCTTGGATTCTGCATGTTATTCCACTTTTGCATCATATTTCAACATCACATTCAAGGGTTTTACTACTTAAAAAAATATAGAAATAAATTTATACACAAAGTTGATTTTCCCAAAGAATTAGTTCAATTCCTTATTAGTATTAGGTAAAGTCAATTTGTAAATTACATCCTCCCTTTTAAGGTTGATAACAATACCTACTTTTGTGATAATGTGACTGATGAGTTTGTCTTTGGTGACACTAAACATGCTCTTCTTTGGGTTTATGTAAATACCATACCTTAAACATATTTTTAATACCCTTTCTAAGTGGCACACGTGATCCAACCTTTATTTTGAAAACATAGTTAGGTCATCCATATAGATTATTATAAATTTACCTATTAGTCCTTAAAAAGTGAAGTACATTTCCCTCTAAAAAGTGGCACCAACATTTATTAACATGAATGGCATTTGTTTATAAAAAAATTTCCCCACTTTGTGGTGAATGTAGTCTTAGTATTGTTTGTAGGGTTGACAAGGACCTAGTTTTATTGAGAGAAGCCATCCAAAAAGGACATCATTTGATATCCATTCACCATTTAGATCACCTCATTAAGGAAGGGATAGGTAATTATGTTTATTTAAGGCTCAATTTAAGTTCTAAGTTTCCAAAAATAGGTGGATTTATCCATTATTATTTTACATAGGGATTAGGTTGGCCACCTAGGTGGAGTGGCAGATCAATAAAATCATACCTACTGAAAGAAACTTATGAACATCCTTATGTATCAAGGACTCCAAGGTTGGGTTTTTTAGGCACTATCTTTTACTAAAGGGTTTTTTTTTTGGGTTTTAGGGTGATATTGTGAGTGATTAATCTCAGGTCAAATACCTTAAGGTCCCCATATGCCCAAGTAATCACATATTTATATCTCAATAGTAACCTTTTCAATTATAATTTGTGGTTCATCTAATTAGGACCCACACTAACTATCTAGGGATTCTCTATCAAGTTGAGGTTAATGAGTCAACACTTTTGGCCCTTAAACTTAGATTTTTCTATTATAAGGTGAGTTATAAATAATAAAATTCTATCTCTAATTAGATCAACCCCTTTGAGGTTTATTTCTGATGAATATTTAATATCCCATCATTATTGAGCTCATTCTTGGGGTTGTCTCTATCTTTATCATCTATAACTTGGGTCTAGAATATTCCCTTATTGTTAATAAATTGGAAAATCTATTGGAAATCCTCAAAGACCCAAGTTTTTCCTATTTTTTAGGATAGAAGTACATGGGATGAATTTCAAAGAGAACTATTATAACCAAGTGTCATCCAAGGGAGTTAGGTTTGCTATCATAAATGTTAGTGGGTTGATTACTTGGTTTTCCTCCTAGGGGATAGGAATGATATTAAACATGTTAAACATATCGATTAGGTTCTAATCCTTATGATAATACCTCCTAATATATGATAACTTTCATTGAAATTTAGTCTTAATCTAGTTGACCACCAACTCAGAATTATTAAATAATCTCAATTTTTTTGCCTTGTATTTTAATGCAAAATGTAATCTTAGGATTAGATATTCATACTTTAATATGTTATTGTTGTAAGTAAAGTCCAACCTACATTATTCTAAATGTTTTCTCCTTATGGGATATATATGTAGAACACCAGAGCTACTACCGATTCATGCCTCTATGTGTATCACAAGTGATTTTAGTGTTAAAGAACACTTCTCATTTTAAAATTCTAGGAACTCATGGAATGAGTAGTAGGTTTTTGGTAATCTAGTTACCTATGGTGAAAAAGAGGCATAGAAAATAAAACTATTTCACAAATTTATATTTATTGGTGGTTTGAAGCCACCATGGTCCTTATGAATTTTGAAGTACTTATGCTGATCTTAGTTAATTATGATCAAAGCTATATACTAAAAACTAATCCAGATGGATATTTATAGTGAGATCTATACAAAAGTGATTTGGTTAAAGAATAAGCAAAAGATAAAGGTAGGGTAGAAAGAGAGTATGTGATTGTTGATCCTTGAATTAAACATTATGATAAAGTTTTAGTTATAACTGACCATGAATTTAAATAATATATAATGCAAAAAGCATAATCTCAAATTTCACTATACAATAGGAAATTTTATAAGGATAATATGAAGGTATATAAGTAATAACTAAATTTACTTTAAAGATTTGTTACTACATTTAAATAGAATTTGTGCATCCTAATGTAGAAAAAATGAAATGAAGAAAATTAAAGACCATTTAACTAATCTAGCATAAGCATAGATTAGCAACCATGTATCAAATATGCAAATTTAGAATTCATGAAACCATTCAAATTCAAGACTTTTAACAAGCAATTAAGAAAGAAATCATGAAATAGTCAAACAAAATTTTTAGTATTCCTTGTCTATATTAATTGGTCCAAAGTATACAAGTTTTTTCTAAAAAATCCCTCTCTTTAAAAAATGGTAATGCTACCTTTTATATAAGGACATAGTAGTATACTACTCAATTACAAGATACAAATGTATAAAAGCTAAGGATAGTTGTCCTTCTTTACAAGTTCTAGAATACATTTTATTTTCTAAAGTGGACTGACCTAGAGGCAAATATGCTAACAAACAAGCATATGCATTTATAAAATAATATTAGTCTTTCAAAAAGTTGCAAAGCTTTACAAAATGCAATATTATTTAGTTGGTTAGTGGGCCCTACACCTAATAACTCACTTGATGCTACTAAAGGATGCTCATGGCCTTTTTTTGTTGTTCATTTATTAGTTCCAAGTCAACAGTCAGCTTTAGAAGACACTCTTCCTCCTTGTTAGCTAGATCATTCAATTCTCTATCATTCTGGCCATGGCTTCCTTGATGTTATTGGCCTCAATTATCCTTTATCTTGCATTAAAGATCATGTCTAGGATCTTTCTATTATTTAACCTTGATTAGACTTGACTTTTACTTCTTATTTCTTGCATCACCTAAGTATCCATGTGCCTAAACTCATCTTCTTTCATGATGCCTAGGATAGTGTGTTATGTAGGGTCAATGAACATGGTCCCAAGGAATTGTTTAATTCTTTCTAATATCTCCTTATCATCCTTCAGGAGCCTCTCTATATATTCAGACCAAACACTTAGATTTTTGACTTTATCAATAACTATTCCAATAAGTGCATTCAAATGTCCCAAACTAATGGTTTTAAACTTAGGAATATCTCTTCTAACATGTATATTGATTAGCCCCATTATTTTATCCTCTAAATCTTTTCATTGGGATATTAGACCCTTAGCCATTGTATTCTAATATGCCAATGCACTTTGCCTCAGATTCATTGATTTTAAGGCATCAAAATTGTCATAGAAGGATTCATGAAGAATTTAGTGTTGGGGATCAACCAATAATATGATTACACTTATGAAAGCAATAAGCCATGAAATTAAATCAGATAGATAAGTAACTAGAATGATAAATAGCAAAGAACAAGAGATACAAGAAACCACCCTGAAAACTTGTATTAAACTCTTTAAAAAAGGAATACAATTGAAGAAACTTCTTTCTTCCACACCTCTCTCAGATGTACAGATCTCTCTCTAGATCTCTTTTCCCTCAAGAGCTCTCTCTCAAGTACAATCAACTCTAACAACCTAGATTGATTCACCTATACACTTCTATACTATTTTTCAACATTCACTCATACACTACAACAACAAGCTAAGAAGATCTAATTCTACATATAGAATTAGGAAACTTGAGCATGCACTTACAACCAACATTTAAGCCTCTTAAACAAGGGCTCTAAAAATAGTGTTACTAATAATAGAGATGTGAACTTAAGACTACAACTTAAACTCATCATGTGAACACTCTATTCTGTCCTCGAAAATAGCTCTCTGGACGCACAGGTAACCGACGTCGATTCCTGCCTGCTTGCCTGTGACCGACATCGGCCAATTTCTACCGACGCCGGTGTCTCTTGAACTGCACCTGATCGATATTGGTCACTCCTGACCGATGCCAGCATCTCTTGAACTGTACCTAACCGATGTTGGTCACTCCTAACCAATGCTGGTGACTGTGTAAACCTGCAACTATCAAAAGTGCTCCTTTGGTGAAGCTTTTAGGCTCCACACCTTAACAATCTCCCACTTGGAGATAAACAGCTGCACCAGTACCTATACAGCAACATCTTCTAGCTCCTCCATCTTCAACTCAATCATGAAGACCAAAAAAAGTTGAATGAAGATTCAACTTCTCCTTTGTAACCAGCTTGGTTAACATATCAACAGGATTCCTATCTGTATGGATCTTCTCCAGCTTCAACTCACCATCTTCCAATACATGTCTTATGAAGTGGTACTTAAGCTGTATATGCTTTGTTATTGAATGAAAGGCTAAATTCTTAGCGAAATGAATTACACTCTGACTATCACTATATAATCTGTAACTCTCTTGCTCCTTTCCAAGCTCTTCCATGAACCGTGTCATCCATATCATCTCTTTTCTAGCCTCTATGATTGCAATATACTCTACTTCTGTAGTTGATAAGGCAACAACCTTCTGCAACTTTGATATCTAGCTAACCATCATTCCACCAATAGTGAAAACATATCCTGTGGTGCTCCTCCTGCCATCCAAATCACCTGCCATATCTGAATCTACATAACCATGTAGAGAAGTATCTAAACCTCCATAGCACAAATGCCTACTACTGGTTCCTCTAAGATATCTAAGGATCCACTAAAGTGCTTTCCAATGTTCTTTTCCTGGGTTGGCCATATACTTACTTATAACTCCCTCTGCTTGGGCAATATCCAGTCTAGTACACACCATTGCATACATTAAACTCCCTACTGTGGAAGAATATGGAACTTTACTCATGTACTCTACCTCATCATGTGAATTAGGACATTGTTCTTTACTCAACTTAAAATGTCCAGCCAAAGGTGTGCTTACCGGTTTAGCATCCTGCATATTGAACCATTTCAACACCTTGTTCACATAATCCTCTTGAGATGAAATCAACATATGATTTTTCCTGTCTCTCTTAATTCTCATGCCAAGAATTTTATTTTCTACTCCCAAATCCTTCATGGCAAATGTTTGAGATAATTTCACCTTAAGCTCAGAGATATCCTACATGTGTGATCCTGCAACCAGCATATCATCTACATACAACAATAGAATAATATATCTACCATTATCCAATCTCTTAAAATACACACAATGGTTATATTGACACCTACTATAGCCATGCTCAGTCATAAACCTATCAAATTTCAAACACCACTGTCTAGGAGCTTGCTTGAGGCCATACAAGCTTTTCTTCAATATGCACACTAACTTCTCCTTACCTTTGACCTCAAATCCTTCTGGCTGTTCCATATATATTTCCTCATCCAAATCTCCATGAAGAAACACTATCTTAACATCTAGATGCTCAAGATGCAAATCATCAATAGCAACCAAATATAGTACAATCCGTATGAAAGTCATTTTAACAACAGGAGAAAAAATCTCACCAAAATCAATACCTGGCTTTTGTGCAAATCCTTTCACTACCAACCTGGCCTTATATCTCATCTGTCCATTCTCACCTTCCTTTAATCTATAGGTCCATCTGTTCTTCAGTGTCCTCTTACCAGCTGGCAACTCAACCAAATCCCATGTTTGGTTCTCTCTTAAGGACTCCATTTCCTCAACCATGCCATGCTCTCACTGACTCTTGGACTCCACCTGTAATGCTTCTTCAAAACTCTCTGGTTCTCCACCATTAGTTAGCAATAAATAGAATAATGAAGGGGAATATCTAATTGGAGGCTTACTTACCCTTTTTGACCTCCTGATGGGCATTTGAGACTCGTTCACAACACACTGTCCACCCAAATTCTCTAACAGTGACTGACCTCGGTCACTTCTAGGCCTATAATTGGCTGACGCTGGTTCTGCATGACCAACGTTAGTGCCTATTTTGTCGACGTCGGTCTCTATATTACCGACGTTGGTTTCTATTCTACCGACGTCGGTTCCTTCCCTATTGATGTCAGTCTCTGTGTTTTCTTGCAAGTGATTATTTCTTTTTCCCACAAGCTCATTTTGGACCGTCACCTCATCCAATTCTCCATTGCTCTGCCTAGATTGATTTAGCTTCTTTAGCTGATCACTATACATCACTTTTTCATTGAAAACAACATCATGGCTCCTAATTATCTTGTTAGTTCCTAGATTCCAAAATTTTAAACCAAAATCATCTAAGCCATATCCAATAAATGTGCACCTCATAGACTTAGCATCCAGCTTCTTTCTATTTTCCTTATCAATGTGCACAAAGGCTTCACAACCAAAAACTTTGAGAAAGGAGAGATCTACCTTTTTACCTATCCATATCTCTTCTAGAATTCCACCATCTAGAGCTGTAGAGGGTCCTTTGTTAATCAGGTACACTGCAGTGTCAACATCTTCTACCTAAAACTCTAAGGGCAAACCAACATGCAATCTCATACATCTTACTCACTCCATAATTATTCTATTCATCCTTTCAGCAATACCATTCTACTGAGGTGTCCTTGGAACCATCCTTTGCCTGTAGATTCCATGCATATAACAGTACTAGTTGAACTTATAGCTGTAGAACTCACCACCATTGTCAGATCTTAGGCACTTTAATCTTTTGCCTGTTTCATTCTCAACCATAGCTTTCCAAATCTTAAAAGTCTCAAATACATCAGATTTCTTCTTAATACAATAGATTCATACTTTTCTTATAGCATCATCTATGAATGAAACATAGTACTGTGATCCTCCAATAGAAGCTACCTGAGCCGGTCCCCATACGTCTGTGTGAACAAGCTGTAACTTATGATTCTTCTTTGTTGATCCAATCTTAAGAAAACTCACTCTCTTCTATTTTCCAAAAACACAGTGCTCACAAAAATCTAGATCTATGCTTTTCAAATCTGAAAGCTTACCTTTAGACTTAAGAATTGACATTCCCTTCTCACTCATGTGGCCAAGCCTTGAGTGCCACAATTTTGCATCCACATCTAAAGTAGATAATACAAAAGGAGAATTGTTAGTAACACAATTACATAAATAGAGATTACCTACTCTCTTACCTCTGGCCATAACAAGTGCACCCTTGGTCACCTTCCAAGATTCAGTTG
Source organism: Torreya grandis (assembly GCA_037957365.1). NCBI lineage: Eukaryota > Viridiplantae > Streptophyta > Pinopsida > Cupressales > Taxaceae > Torreya > Torreya grandis. Next base: position 77,730 of record JARHVA010002750.1, read on the forward strand.
TGAGAGTTACTGTACAACCCTCATCCCCTAACTTTCCTACAGAAATCAAATTCCTCTTCAAGCTAGGAACATGCATAACATCTCTCAACACCCATGTGTTGCCATTCTACATTTTCAGATACGATTTTACCTTTGCCAATAATTTTACAAGGCTCATCATCCCCTAAGTACACTATTCTAGAATCTCCATGGATATAATCACTAAAATATTCTCTATTAGGGGTAGCATGAAAAGATGCACCAGAATCTAAAACCTGAGATTTTATATTATTATGCAAAGAGAATATTAAAGCATCTTGTGCAATACCTGCAACCTTTGCTTCTTCTTTTCCTTTGTGTTCATTTTCCTCCTTAGACTTTAACTAGCAATCTCTGCTTATGTGCCTCATCTTTCCACAATTCCAGCATTGTGGCTTCCTGCCATTTCTGGATTTGGATCTACCTCTCACCTTAGACTTAGATCTTGATCTCCCTTTCTTGCTCTTCTCTTATTGCCTTCCCCTACTCTCAAAACTTAAAGCATTCCCTGATGTTTCCTCTGTGCTTTTCCTATGAATTTCCTCATTCAAGATAACACTAACAACATCCTCTACTTTTAAAATATTTGAAGTAGATGCAGTATTACTAACTGCCATTACTAAGCTATGCCAGCTTTCAGGCAAAGAACATAATATTAAAAGAGCTTTAATTTCCTCATCAAACACAATATTGACTGAACTTAATTGATTTACAATTCCATGGAAATCATTCAGGTGATTAGATACAGATCCACCTTCCTGCATACGCAAATTAAATAACTGCTTCATAAGATATACCTTATTAGAAGCTGAGGGTTTTTCATACAAATTTGCTAAAGTAGTCATCAACTCTACCATTGTTTTTACCTATGATAAATTAGATATCATAGTAGATGTTAGACTTAGTCTTATAGACCCCAGAGCCTTTCTATCAATAACTTCCCATTCTTGATCATCCATGTCTGTGGGCTTCTTTGCAATCCCACCTAATGGTAAGTATAGATCTTTCTGATACAGATAGTCCTCTATCTGCATTCTCCAATGTTGATAATTTTTTCCATTGAACTTCTCCATTCTTAGTTTAATTTCTTCTATCATTGCTTCTCCCACTAAAACAAAAATCCCTGTAGAAACCCCTGTGAGTAACTTGTAATCAATACACACTACATAGATCTAAACCACCTGTTAGTGAACCTAAGCTCTGATACCACTTATTGGGGATCAACTAACAATATGATTACACTTATGAAAGCAATAAATCATGGAATTAAATCAGATAGATAAGTAACTATAATGATAAATAACAAAGAGCAAGAGATACAAGAAACCACCTTGAAAACTTGTATTAAACTCTTTACAGAAGGAATACAATTGAAAAAACTTCTTTCTTCCACACCTCTCTTAGATGTACAGATCTCTCTCTAGATCTCTTTTCCCTCAAGAGCTCTCTCTCAAGTGCAATCAACTCCAACAACCTGGATTGATTCACCTATACAATTCTATACTATTTTTCAACATTCACTCATACACTACAACAACAAGCTAATAAGATCTAATTCTACATATAAAATTAGGAAACTTGAGCATGCACTTACAACCAACAGTTAAGCCTCTTGAACAAGGGCTCTAAAAATAGTCTTACTAATAATAGAGATGTAAACATAAGACTACAACTTAAACTCATCATGCAAACACTCGATTCTATCCTCAGAAATAGCTCTCTAGACACACAGGTAACCGACATCGGTTCCTGCCTGCTTGCTTGTGACCGACATCAGCCGATTTCTATCAATACTGGCATCTCTTAAACTACACCTGACCAATGTCAATTGCTCCTGACCAATGCCAGTGATTGTGTAAACCTGCAACTATCAAAAGTGCTCCTTTGGTGAAGCTTTTAAGCTCCACACCTTAACATTTAGACCATTACATCTAGGATTGATAGCACCACCTAGGTTTCAAGATTTTCCTTTTCCTTCTCCAAGTAATATATCCTTTACTTCATGCCCTTGATTTCTACTATGATTTGATCTGAATGAGCCTCAACTAAGCTTTTTGTGTCTTCCTCATAGATGGAAAGTTCACCAAGTTACTATCATCCAACTAGAGTTAAGCCTATAAATGGCTTAACCTTTTGAAAGGTGAATTTATCACCTCTAACCATGGTTTTCTTGGTGCTTAATATTTTCAAACTTGTTGCTTTACGGTTAAATTGCATCATGGTGGATGACTCTATAACCTTAGGATGTTCTGGGACCTCCATCTTTGTACTACTAGAAGCACCTAAATTATTTATTTATGTGCCACTTGATCCTACTAGGGAAACTATATTTATCTCTTCTTCCTCTTTCATCAAGGCCAATATCCATGGCTTGATTTCCTCATGGGCATAAATGTTAATAGTTTGGTTTAAGGCCCAAGAGTGAGACAAAGTGGGAATCTTATAAATTTTCCCATAGACAAACCATTCAAGGATAATAAGTCCATGAATGGGATATTCCTTTCTGAATAAGTTGACCTAACTCATCGGGTGGGTGAAGGTCAAATTGGGATTGTTTATCCTAACTAGGACCAATGCTAAATATACTTTTCTTTTCTATGGGGGTGTTATGGGTACCACATCCAAAGTAACTTCCTTCCCCCTTATCCTATTCAACTTCCTCTTCCTAGGCTTGGGGTTCTTCAATTTTTTCTTCCTCATCCTTTAACCCATATTCCTCAACTAACACCTTGAGTGAATCCTTTACTATGTAGTTTAGTTCCAATGTAACCATATCTAAGAACTATATGGGATACTTTGGTCTATTAGGAGGGGTAGAAGATGATCCTTCCTTGAGTCTCTCTTCTAACCTTTCTTTTCCAAGTTCTTATGTTAATTTTTCTTAGGGATGTTGCACTATTTAATGTGGAGGGGGCCTTGAAGAGGGTCTAGGAAATAAATAATATTACATGGGCCCCATTTTCCTAATATTTCTAGGTGACTTATCATCTCCCCTAGCCAATCTATGCTCTAGATTGATGTTATGCCTTTTTAATCTAGCTAACACCTCTAGAAAACTAGAGACCCTGATGTAAAATGGGTCATGGACACTAGGTTGATGATCATATGTCTTGTTTATGCTTTTGGACTTCATATGTTGGGTTATCACCCCATTAAGATCCCATTACCTTAAATCATATTTTTTTAGGGTGAAGGAATTTTTGTGTCTATCAATTATATTCACATACTCCCAATTTTGCAAAATAGTCCTACTGATTATCAATAGAAAGGGATGGGAAAGGCCTTTCCTCTTTTCCTTTAAAAATCCATCTATATTATGAAGAAGTTAGTAAACCACTTCTTGCTTTACAAGCTTGGTTGGCACATAGATGGGTAACCTAAAGGGTTGGGTCAAAGTCTATTTAATCCTTAAGATAGTGCAATTAGGGTAGAACCAAATATACCCTATCAACTCCACATACTTATTAATTAATGTGTTGACCATTATCATGGGAATTATTATGATGGCTTCCACTAGGGATGGATAAAAAAATAATAGATTAACTACATATTGTCTTTATATTTGAAAATGTGAAGTTTGGAATAATTATGGGAGATAGTGGGTCTCCCATCAGGTGACCAATTCTTGATATTTGGGATCTGGGTGGAAGTTAAGATGGAATCTAGTAGATAAGACATATAAAATTATTTGTTTTTTTTCCTTCTTGATTAATGTGAATTAGGACTTCAAGTAGATGTTAATCATCTCACCTAGTGGGGGAATGAGTCTTTCTCAACCATGAAATAAATAAATGATACCTATATTTTGTCAATGTGAGTAGCGGAGGGATTTCCACATAACCTATATAGTAAGATCATTATTATCTTGATTACCTCACTAAACCTTATAATTAGGATTTTGTCTATGGGGTCCTAGACTACATGGGTCTCAGTGAGCAACCATGGGACAAGGATTGTGTTTATATTGTGTTCTTAAATCTATTTTTTGATGGTGTGTGGGTATTTTTATGGCTTACATAGTTTTTAGTATCTCTCAAAATATAGAGGAGAAATGTAAGCTACTTTTTTGAATGTACACTCTACATAATCTAATCATTCTTAATTTTACAATCCTAAAAAAGATGGGAAAGGATGTTAACGCGGTGAAGTATCTTAGGTTTGGTGTAAGCATAGAGTATAATATCCATCTAAATAGAAACCAAGTCATTATATCTTCTTAGAATGTTTGCATTCCTCTATTCCTCCTTCGTCAAAGCCTACATCTCCTCGATGGTCCAAAAGAGTTTAGACCAATTCTAGTTCCCATTATTCAAATCTATGGTGTCGAGGTTCATGTCTTTGAAAACCCTCCCCTCATTATCTAAGATAAATTATGGCTTAGTCTCATCCCTTTCTTGTTTTCTATGAGTTTCCATGGCTATGAAAGTTATAACTACTTATCAAATGGATTGTAAGTAATCTATGAATCAACTAGTTCTCACTTATATCACAATTGATATCTCCTTTTGATTAATCCAATATTGAATTGTGGTTTTTATGGATGCTTAGGGATTTCTTGATGATTTAATGGAAATGGAAATACAAAATTAAGCTCATTCATGTATAATATTTTATTGAGACCCAAGCCTTTATACGTTTAACTTTTTAAGCATAAAAAATCTTCAATTTTGTCATTTTGTGCTTGTATGGCATTTATTTGACAAATTTTATGGTATTTTTCATAAATGATCTAAAGGACTAGCTGGAAAAATTTTAAAATACAATTTTTCTTTTTCACCATCAGATTTTTATTCATGGATCAATGTGGGTCATTGATCATGATCATTTGGATCAAGAATTATTGGTTGCTTTATCTCAGGCCTTATGGTTGTGCAACTCAACACCTTCATGGGCCTTCTAGGGTTATTTGAAAAGTCACCAACATCTATGATTATTTTGATAATACTCTCATGATCAAGTGCATAACATTGATCATAATGTAAGTGGATGTTAGAAAATGGCTAGATGGAGCCAAGCCTTAGCTCATTGGGCAACCTACACTCCATCCGATCAGCCTCAACAATGAACCACAAGCCATTGATCCTAGAAAAGGGAAAAAAAATTAGTCAAAATTGCTACTCAAGAGGGGAATTAGGTTTAAATACCTTAGGATAAGGTTTATTTCATGTCTATTAAACATGAAATAAACTTTAGGCTAAAATTTTTATGCCTAAGTTTTTTAGGATTTATATAAAAGGTGACCATGGCTAAATATTTTAGGCTAAGTTTTATGTTGTATTAATAAACACAACATTAAATTTTGTCTAAAATATTTATGTTAAGTTCTTATAACATGTCTAATTGGGTCAAAATAATACAAGTACCAAATGCTAGGTTTTGACCTAGGGTTTCATTGTATTAATAAACATGATAAAACCTTAAGTTAAAAGCATTTGAACTATGTTTTAAGTGGCAAAGACCCTTTTAAAATAATACTTAATACAAGTCTCTAGCCTAAGGTTTATTTAACTCAAACAAATTCAATGAGGACCTTAGGATATAGAGTTAGACTAAGTTCATTTCTACATATATTTAGACTATGAGATCATTTTATTATTTGCATTTCAAAGATCTCAAGTGTTTGAACATCTTGTGAGGGAGTTCATTAATATACAATTTAATCCATACACTTTTGGAAACATTTTTGGATTATATCTTTGTTTCTAATCATATTTATAAATTATCTTAAATTTTATGGTCTCAAGGATGTCAATGATGGCCTTGTGAACTTTAAACGATGGTCCTGAGAAAGTCAAATTTAAGTCAATATATCACTAGGTCTAATGGGCTTAAAATTGATGGTCCTATAGATGTCAATGATGGTCTGACAGATGTCAAATGATGGTTGTGAGAATGTAATTTTAATCTCATCAAATATTTATATCCCATATACCTTGGATTTGATATTCTCTATTAGATCAAACATCATGATGTAGTGCAGATCATTAATCAAGTTCCAACTAAATGTACATGATTGGTCTAATTTAATGTGCAAGACCCTTTCTTATAAATATTTGAATGTGTGATTTCCATTTTATGACTTCATGGGGCTTCCCAAGATTTTTAACTTTCATTTTTACATTCATTTCATTAGATCAAACCCTCATGATGACCCATAGATCATCTGATAAAGATCTGGATATTTACACTTAGTATAAGTTTTATCATAAGGTTTCATTGTATTAATAAATAAGATGAGATATTAGGGTAAAATTTAGGATAAATTTATATTTTATAGAAGGGGCCCATTTATTCTTAAAGATAACTTAGCAACATTGGATCCTTGGTTTTGTTGAAGCATAGACCATCGATCTTGATCTAGGTGATCACACTTGATTGGTCTGATGGATCAAAGATTTGATTCTATCAAGTTTCCTACACTATGTTGGATCAATTCACATGATGAAATGTGGATTGTAAAATATGTAAAGAAGCTAGGGGCTTAAATTAAAACTTAGGTAAATAAAAATGTAGGCTAAATCTCTAGGACTAAGTTCTTGTTCATGTTAATAAATATGAATGGGGCCATAGGGTTAGGAATTTAAGCTATGTTTATAATAAAAATGATGATGATAAAATAAAAAAACCCTATTAAAAATATAAGGAACAAAGGGAGGAGCTAAAATGGACCAAGTAGGAATTTCAAGTTAAGGTTTGGTTGTGTTATGAAACATGACCAAGCCTTAACATGAAAAATGGGCTTAATTACAAAGTAAATTTTAAATATTCCCACCAAATGCTCTCCCACCAATATTTAAATGGTTAAATATAGGGTTTACTGAAGTAGTATTTTATCATATGGGATTTCATAGATGAAAGGATAGAAAAGCTTGGATAGAGCTAATCTATGAATTTCAAGCATGATCCATAAGAAAATCCATGAAACTTGCATTCATAAGACATGATAGTCAAATATTAGCAAACCTAGGTAGGGTTAAAACATAATCATGAATAAAATGAGCTATTTTCATCAAATGGGTTGATCTTAAAATTCTAATGAAGTGTAGGATATCAAGATTTCAATGCTAATGTTCAAAATAACCACAAGGGTCCTAATTTTTTAGAAATGGGGGTATGTTTACCTCAACACTTCTTTGTTTGGAATGAGATCCATATATATAAAGAGAATATAGGCCATGTAGGTCTAGGCTATGAGTATATTTATCTTTGGGTGGATATGTGCTCAACATATAGATGCCTAGGTCTAATGAAACTAGGTTCACCTTCTCATTAATGGTTTTATATTTCATTATCATGTGTTTCATGTAGGGTTCTTTGTCTACCCAATTTTTTTGGTTATTCCTCTCCATGGTAACCACATATTGGATAATTTTTTGTCCATATGCCTATTTAGGGAAATAGACCAATCCCTAATGAGGAGCATGTTGTAGGCTTTAGGGATATCCCCTACTTGAATGTATATGAAGTGTTAAATCCTAGTCTCAGAGTCCACTTAGATATGGACATTGAGAAACTCACCTATCACTTTTAGTTTTAACATGTCTAGCTGGGCCACTACCTTCACTGACTTTATGGGGACCAACCTAAGCTTCTCACATATACTTGTTGGCTGAGGATCCCATATATATTAATAATTTATGTATATTCTTTCCAAACAACTATATTATTAGGAGGAAAGGGGGAACCTCCATTTTTTTTTTAATGAGAACACTGGTGTGTACTACTCTTGGTTTTAGTTGGGCCCATGGGATCAATGTTTGAGTCGAGGATTTTAGTAAGAGATCTTGTTGCTTGATTATTTGAGAAAGCTTATGAAGGGTAATGTTGGCCTTGTCATTTTTCATATATTCCAATATGTTATAAACCCATTTAATTTTTATTGGTGGGGTTTCTATAGTTTCCTTAGGTTTTTGAGGTCTTGGAGGTAGAGGATCATTTCTACCATTTTGGTGTAGTGTGGTTACACCATTATTAGGGGGATTCAAAGTATAAAGTCACAAAAAGGGGATATTTTTGTTACCTATTCTTGACTTCATAGTTTCTACTCAAGAATTGATAAAAAAGTTTCAACTAATTAATACCCTCCTCTCACTCATTTTCTTCTTTGTTATGGAAATCCATGGTCTCCAACACCATAGCAGTGCTAAGGGCTTTACCCAAGTTAGAGCATTCAAAATGACTAGGGACCACCTCATATTCTTCCATTTCCTTATAGAATATTTACAAAGTAGAATTTAACTCCATGTAGTCCACTTACCCATGTGTTATCATGTTATGCACTTGACATCATTTAGGTAAGGCTATCTTGAAGATAATGATTTTTGGAATCCTATTATGTGAAGTTTCTAGGGGTTGTGAGGATAGTTATAGTTCATGTTTTGTCTTTAATATGTGAAGTTTTTATTATAACTTTATGCATTAGAGTTACTCATTTACCTCTCTAGGCAAAGGAAGTCATTTATAAGTTTTTGTGTCATCCATTGAATGGCATATAACTCATTCTTGGTGGATTCCTAAGGTGTGGTTTCAGTATTTTTAGTTGTGGCCAACATTACCTAGTGTTTATTCTAAGGGGTTAGTTTATGACCCCATAGTGTAAGGAAACCCAATTATTGGTTTTAAGTGGGATGACCTAGTGGAATTTGATGTATTACAGGGAGTGACTAAAGTATTAGGGCATTTTGAATAACATTAGGCAAAGTGATCAACATGGGCATTTGTGATATCATATTGGGAGTGGGGGTAAATTTGTGGCCTTGAGGGTTTAGTTTCCTATATAATTTGATGGCCCTTACATAATCTGAGGATAAATTTTATAATACTACATCCCTCCTTAGAAACATGGTTATCTAAGGGTCTAGTGCATTCTTATACATTTTAATTGCTAACTAAGGGTTAGGCTGATAAAACATGATGACCTAGATCTACATCTTCTAAAAACTAACATTGAAGTTCCTAATAGGCTCATTGGGATCCCTTTAGATATAATAAAATTATTGTTAGAGGATAGTAAGGTCTATGACTTGCCTAAATTAGGTAAGTAAATTAGTGTTGAAATGGTCCCAACTTAGGATAGAATCTTCAAGAAGGTTTTAGGAACCAATTATATGCTAATTTCATAAAGGGGAAAATATTACATGTGACATCCTCATGTTATACATTTAGAAGTCTTAGGGTAGTTTTATAGGATTTTATGTGTTCTTTTTTAATTTTTCCTATCCTTAGGGTGAAATGAGGAAGAAAATTCTCAAGGTTTACAGGTATATCATCGATAACTCCTAGCATGTTAATGGCATAGATAGCTAACCAAACTACCCTAGGACATGAATTTGGGATAGGTTGCAGGGATAAACTAATTAAAATATTGGTATGTCTAAGTTGGTTAAACTTAGGTTTTTTATCCAAAATAAAGGGAGATTACTAATTAGTCATGATGGGACCTAGCCCTGTTAATAGGCAAACTCATCTCTAGGATGCTTCATAATCAAATAGTGGTTAGTACATTGTTTTCAATAATAACAATCTTTACTCACTCATAAAGTGATGACAAGACTTAAATATTCATATCAACCCTCCTTTTAGTGTGATAGCTTTTTTTTATACCTCTCATTTAACCAATCAATAGATTGGTGTCATTTTTAACTAGGACCAATGTCTGATGGCTATATGCAATGAAATAATTTGATATTGGAGTTGTAAAATTCATTATTTTGGGGGGTTTTACTTATGATGTGATATCTAAGTCCTAAAAATGGTAAATAATACTATAACTCTATTTAAAAAATAGGTAAATCTAAGTTTTTTACTAATTTAAGATCTCTTATTGGCATTCACACCATCAACATCTAGAACATAAACATCTGGCATAAGAAAGATAATGTCCTCACTAAACTTTCTTGGATAGGTAGGATATTGTGATGTTCTTTAATATGAGAATGTTGTATATTTTCACCTAAACAACTTCTGACAAATTTTGAATATGAAATGAATTAACAAACTTACTTTAATTGAAATACACACTCTTGCATAAAGGAAACTTGCTTGCATTAAATTGAAATAAATATTTCATGTAAATAAAACACACTTGCATTAAATGAAAATCACACTTACTTTTGAAAATGAAATTCACACTCGTATTTAAAAATAACCACTCTATTTTGTAATGAAATCACTCTTGTATTTAAAAGGAAATCACACTTTACAGTAAATGAAATATACCTAAATTAAAGAAATTAATTCTAAAATATTAAAATAAAATTACCAATTTGTCCTAATATTTAGAGAGAACAAATTTACTCAATAATAAAAATAAATATTGAAATTTATTTCATTCAAAGGAACATATACATATATGAAATGATTCTTCTAGTTTTTAACTTCAACAAGGTTCTAATTCACCAACTTCTAACTTTTCAAACCTCTTCTAACTATCTATAATGATAAGGAGATATGTATTTAATCATATATCAACATATATTCATAGACTTAAAAATATTTATGATATAAACACCCAAATATACTTATTCAAAATATAGACAATATAGGTGTCAAATCCCACACTTCTAGGAAGGCATTAGAACTAACTCAACTAAAAATAAATAGAAAATAACTAACATAAATTTTAAGATACTTATTTGGTTTTAAAAAATATAATTACAAATATATCCAATTCATTTTAGGCCATTACCATGAATGGTAATGTCTAATATAAGATATCTAAATATAGAAAGTCTATTTATATATAATAAATATCTTTAGAATCATTATATAGATCAGTAGGATCTAGTTGGATGTCTTTCAAGCATGTTTGGGTGTTTTCAAATCATCCTCTATAGGTATTTTTATCACTCTATATAGGTATTAGGAGCATGCCTATCTTTGAATCATCCTTTATAAGGCTTCACAGCATCCTTAGAGTACCCTGAGAGCATCTTTGAAGCACTTTCAAAGTGTCATATCTTTAGGGATCATTTATTAAATCCTATAAATTATAGAAAAAAAATATTTTATATCTTTTCAAAATTATCCCACCATTGGGATGTGCTTTTGTACACAAAACTATACACATTCCATCCAAGTTAGACATAATAACAAGGTAAAGAATCAATAATGAATTACATATAAATAAAGGATAAATTGTATTCATTTCCTACTTAGATAAGAAATTAACTATTAAATTCAATGTAATATATAACCAAAAGTAACACTTTATGGATAGTTTGTATTAGAGATAATGAAATATATGGAATGTTCATCATTTCTCCCCCAAACTTTACCTTTTGCAAGTCCTCTTTCAAAAAAGTGGGAGAAATGATCTTCAATCCAAAATTCTTGATTATAACCACTGACTAATATTATAAATATGAAAATGGTGGCCCTAATCATGGTGACCTATAGGTAAAAATCCAAAATCCCTTACAACTATGTGCAACCAAGCCTGAAACTCAACATCCACCTGATTGTGCCAACTTTACCATGGGGATAGAGATCAAAGAAATATTAGAGGCCTAAATCTTATTTTAATACATACATTTAAACCTCCTTAATGTAATATCTAAGTGAAAATATGTGTAATTTCTTGAGCACTCCTAACAATTCATTTGATGGTGGTGGGGATCAGGACTTTCCTATGCTTTAGATCAACATGTAAAGTATCCCACCTGGATATGCAAGGATTGATGCATTGGTAGAATGTTGGTTTAGAAAAGTTTTAAAAGATGAAATATTTTCTCTCAATAACTCATGTTATTTATTCTTCATATACATGTGGTACATTGGTATAAATGGATCAAGAAGCTTCCTTGCCTCTAGAAATTGGGGTCTCATACAAATCCTGATGGTGTTTTTCAATTCCAAAAATTTATTATTGGCTTGCTACCATGCTATTTGATTTCTCAAAGTAGAGAGAAAAGCAAAAAATTATGTTTCTCCTATGAATAGATTTATTATAAAATTAGATTTATAAACTAATAACATGTTAAAAATATAAACTTCACATATTTCATCTTATCTTTATCTAGTAATTTTGAGAATGATGTCCATAAACATGTGCTCATCTTTAATAATGTGAGGGAATCCAAAATAAATTAGTTATATCTACTACATATATAATTTATTATGGATAAAAAGAACATAAATAGAGGAAGGTTGCCTACATACTAACAATTTATTAGAAATTAGATAAATATGTTGGATGGTCCATATAGATGAATACCTGATAACTAGTAACGTAATGCCTAAACTTGTTTATAGCATAAACAATAGAAAGAAACTATTTTTCTATAGTACTTTAGTTCTTCTCTATGGGAGTAAGATTCTTGTTGATATAATAAATAGCATACATCTTTCCATCCTCATCTCTTTGACCTAATACTTCTCCTAATGTAGTATTAGAAGCATTAGTATAGACATGAAAAAGATTTTCCCAATTAGGTCCTTTCATGATTGGATCAGTCACGAGTTTATTCCTTAATGTTTCAAATGATTCTTAACATTTATTAGTCCATAAAAAATTACTATATTTTTCTAACAAAGAAAACATAGGGGCAAATATCTTGCTAAAGTCTTCAATATATCTTCTATAATATCTTACATAACCAAGGAAAATTTGAACATTAGTTTTTGTTTTTTGGAATGGGGAGGATAGAAATTACTTCAATATTTTTGGGATCTATTTTTATTCCTTGATAAGAGATATGATATCCTAATACTATCCCTTCATTAGTCATTGTGATGCATTTATCATGACTTAAATATACTTGGTGAATTTCACATATAGTAAGCACTTTATCCAAATTATTCAAAGCTTCATCAAATTTAGTACCATGAATAGTGAAATCATCCATATACACTTCTGAACATAAATTTGTAATATTAGAAAAGATTGTTAATAATGATCTCTAAAAGGTAACAAGTGCATTGCATAAACCAAAAAGAAGAACTATATAAGCATATGTTCCCAAATGGTAGTTAAATGTTGTTTTTTATTGATATTCAAGGGATATTTTTATTTTATTGTATCCACTTAATCCATCCAAGAAATAAAAATACTATTTTCTTGCTAAATTGTCCAAAACTTGATCAATAAAAGGCAAGGGAAAGTAGTCTCTCATGGTGGCTTTATTCAATTCTCTATAGTCTACACAAACTCTCCATTTTAAATTATTTTTAGGCTTAATAACCAGATGTGAAACCCATTTTATATCATATATAAGATAGATATAACCAACTTACAATAGTTTTTGTATTTCCTTCTTGATAATTTCCTTGAAGGCTGGGTTAATTCTTCATTTTTGTTGTCTGACTGGTCTAACATTTTTAGTATATATGTGATGTGTAAAGACACTATGATTTATTCCTTTCTTATCACTATAATCCAAATCAGAATATTTTTTGTGTTATACTAAGACATCAAATACTTTTCTTTCCTATTAGTTAGTTAACCAACTATTGATAGTTACCAATTTACCTGGTTGGATTATAATGTATTTAGTGCCTAGACCAATGGAATCCAATTATTTGTATTCACTCATAAATTAATTTAATGTACATGTTTTTGGTAGTAACATATGAATTGTGGATACATTATTGTAAAATATTTCACTTTTGGAAAGCATATTGGTCAATGGATAATGAAAATCATGTAAAAATGAATTTTGCTCATTTTGAGCATAATTAACTATGGTTTGTTGAATGTCTTGTGGACCAGATAAAATGTTTGATGGTTTTATAGTATTGTATTTATTTTCAATAATGGAGTTTTATTCTTTCCATTCATGATTTTTCATCTTCCAGGCATAGTTATCAGTCTTCAGAGCTAATTTTCTAGTCTTTAAAACTAGGATGCTAGTCTTTGGAACTAACATACTAGTCTTCAGAGCTAAGCTTTAAGACTTCAAAGCAAGACTATTAGTATTCAAAGTAAACTAGTGGAATTTGGATTAAATATATTGGACTTTAAATATAAAATATCATACTTCAGAGCAAAACTATCAGACTTCAGATCTAGGCTCTCTTGGTCTAAATGTTATATTATTTTCTCTTCAAATTCTTGGGCACGTTCTTTGATGGTAACCATGGCTAAAGAAGACACACTAGTATTGTTTAGGTTGATTCACCAATATTTATTTATAAGACCCATTTAAAGTCTAGCATTTAGATGGAGAGATATTTGTTTAGCATGAATTTCATTAGAAATGTTCATGGTTCCATATCTACAATCAATTCATGTTATAACTATAACGAACCAAGGTCTACCAAAAGTGATTAGATACCCTAACCTCTTTCATTTAGGTTGAAGTATCATGACATTAATAGAGTATTCCTAAGATTCTATGGTGACTGGTACATTCTCTATGGTTACTTAAGGGGTAGTAATGGATTGATCTACCATTTACAAGATTGTTGTGGTAGGTTGGAGCCCTATGAGAGATAAAGACTCTACTATGTTGACAATCATTATGTTTATGGAAGTAGCTAGATTTAATAGCACATTTAGAATACACTTGTTCCAAATGTTTAGAGTCATCACAAGACTACCATGATCTCTATATTTAGGAACAAATTTGTTTCCTACTAGTACATCAACAATTTTTCTAATTACTTGAATTATTTTGGGATACTGCTTCTTTCTTCCTAGTGCTTTGATGCATAATCCCTTATTGATTTGATTCAGATCAAGATTATCTTTAATGGATCTTAATAGTCAATTTTTATCTTTATTTATTTTAATTTATGCACTAATTTAGAATCTTCCTTGGGGTTATCTTCCTTAAGTCTCTTAAAAATGGAACAATAGGGGGATATTGAATTGTAGTTGGTGTGGTTATGGCTTCTACTTTTATTCAATTGGTTATTGGAATACAATTGGCTCAATATTTTTTTCATCATTAGAAATTTTAGTTATGGTAATAGGTGAATCTACTTTTACCTTCCTTAATCTGAGTTAAATATTATGACATTCAACTAAACCACTTACAATATTACTTTCTTGATCATCTACATAGATATGTGCATTTTTCCTATTATTTGGATTTACCAGTTACTTAATTAGTGGTGGTTGAGATTGTGGAGACATCAAATCATACTATGGAGGAAACCTTCTTTGCAGATGATACTATTGATTTGACCATTGAGGTGATGACTATTGTACCCAATGTGGTTGTTGGTTTTGTTGTTATGCCCAAGTTTGATTTTGAGGCATTACCCAAATCTATAGCATTCATTATAAATTACCCCATGGTTGTGGTTGTGTTGATCCTCACATTGGTGGTATGAATTATCTATCCCATAATGTCAGCCATAGATTGGAAGGAAATATTTGACCAAACTAATTTTGATGTTAGGAGTACTAGTTTACTTGTCTTTGAATAAAGTTTACTTCCTCAATAATATGTGATGCTTGTTTAAATTTATTTCATACATTAGGAGGGTGTTATCAATTCTTGGTGTCATTTTCTAGATCAAAAATACCACATACCTATGTTTTGTCTAAGAGGAAAATTTTTACCACATGTTTGAGTCTGCATTTAGAATAATAGATTGGCAAATGTTTAATATTTGTAGCTTTGGATTTTTATTTTAGGCCATATAAAGTAGATGTAAATTATAATAGAATGTATATCTTGAAATTAGTATATTCTTCCATCAACTGGCCAACTTTTGATGATTTTCCTAACCTTGATTTCCTTATACTAGGTCTTGTCCTAGAGTAATTAGTATACAATGCTGAAATTTGATGAAAGGTTAACTTGTTAATGTTACCCTTTCCTATTAGGTTCAAAGCATTTCATGCATCATCTCTAACCCTTTAAGAAATATTTTTTTGATGACCTCCTTAGTGAGTTGGTAACCATTCCTTTTATGGGTAAATATAAACTTGTTAAGGTAATCATCTAAGGTTTCATCTTCATTATTTTTATCTTGAAAAAGTCTTCCTTTCATTCTCTAACTCTACAATAATCCTGATATATGTCTAGAAATATAATTTTTATTTCATCCTAAGTGGTTATGGAAATAACCTTATGGTCAATAAACCATCTGATGGCTACATCCTTGAGTGTAGGTGGGAATAATTTCAACTTTTGATTGCCTATGACATTATCATATGTTTGGTAGAGAACTTGAAATTCAAAGAGGAACTGATTTGGATCCTCTTAGGATTTACCTCTGAAAGTAAGTAAAATGGAAGGTGAAAAGTTTTCCATGTAATTTCTAGCATTAGGACCCAAGGTATTTAGATAGTAAATTTTTTTTTCCTATTGGGGTTGTCGATCAAGATTTTCCACATGTGCATGTTCATTTCGCTTATTTTATTCCAAACTTTGGTTATCAATCCAATCTAAATTCTCTTCTTGGGTGCTCAAACTATGGTCTATCTCAGGAGGAGAATCTTCATTGCTGATTATATATTTCTCTTTTAGATCTTGTGGATCTAATCTAAATTTTCAAGATTAATTCTCCCTATAGGGGAAGATGTTATGAATATGATTCTTCTTGTAAGATCTATTCGTGAGGATGAAACTTATTCATGAGAGGAATAAAAAAATTTATGTATGACTTTCAAGTGCCTTTCTTTTGCTTCCTGATCTATCTAGAAAGGAATGGATCCTCTCTTCTTATTGATTTATTTGGGATCCTGTAGAGATAAACCATCCTTGAGAATCTCTTGGCCGGTTCACAAATCTAAAGATTCTTGGATTGTTTTTATGTTTTTGAGTTTTATGAATGTTTTTGAATTTCTCTCTATAACTGTAATGTAGGATCTCACTAACACTTATTAATGAATAGTTCCCTAGTAATGGCACCAAAAATGATAGGCTAACATTATACCTCTCATTTAATGAGTCCATGGATTGGTGTCAATTTCAACCAGGGCTAGTTTATAATGGATATATGCAATGAGACCATTTGATATTATAATTGTGTAGTTCACTATTTGGGGGTTTTACTTTTGATATGATTTTTAAGTCATAAAAATGGCAAATAGGACTCTAACTCTATTTTACAAAAAGGGAAATCTTAGTTGTTTGTTAATTATAGATATCATATTTGAATTCACACCATCAACATCTATAACCTAAAATTTTGGCATAGCACATATAATGCCTTCACTCTACATGCCCAACTGGGTAGGATAAAGTAATGTTCCAAAATTTGAGAATTTTATCTATTGTCACTTAAAATAGCTTCTGATAAATTCTAAATATGAGATGAATTAACAAACTTTCTTTAATTAAATGACACACTCTTATATATAGGAGACTTGCTTGCATTCAATTTAAATAAATCTTATATGTAAATGAAACACACTTACATTAAAGGAAATTCACACTTACTTTTGAAAATGAAATAAACACTTGCGTTTAAAAACAATCACTCTTTCCTTTAAAAGTAAATCACTATGCATTTAAAAGAAATCACTATTCCATTTAAAATGAAATTACACTCTATAAGAAATGAAATATACATGAATTAAAGAAATAGTTCTAAATTATTAAACTAAAAGTACTAATTTCCCCTAATTTTTGGAGAGAAGTGGCCCTTGTTCCTTCCTCAGAACAAGAACTACTTTACTCAGTAATTAAAATAAATTCTGAACTTTATTTCATTTAAAGGAACACATAGATATGAAATGTTTATTATAATTTCTAACTTAAATATATTTCTAATTCACCAACTACTAACTTTTTGAACTTATAACTATTTGGATTGAGAAGGAGATATGTATTTAATCACATCTCAACATCTATTCATAGTTTATAAAATCTTAATAATCTAAACACCCAAATCTAATTATTCAAAATATATACAATATAGGAGTTATATCCCATGCTTCTTGGAAGGTGTTAAAACTAACTCCACTAATAATAAATAGAAAATAACTAACATAGATCCAAAGGTACTTATCTATTTTTATAAAATAGAAGTACAAATATATTTAGATCATTTTTGGCCATTACAATGAATGGTAATGTATAAAACAAGATATTTAAATATAAAAAGTCTATTTATATACAATAGATATATTTATAATCATTATCTTTATCATTAGGATCTAGCTAGATGTCTTTGAAGCATGCCTAGGTGTCTTTGGAGCATCCTATACAAGTCTTCAGATCACTCTATATAAGTTTTTATAGCATGCCTATATGTCTTCAAAGTATCCTATATAGGTCTTTGGAGCACCCTCAAAGCATATTTGGAGCACTTTTAGATCATTCTCAGAGCATCAAATCTTCAGATCTTATTTTTTGAATCCTCAAAATTCTAGCAAAAAAGAGTTGCCAAAACTATTTGATATCTTCTCAAAATTATCCTACCATTGGGATGTGTTTCTATACGTAAAATTGTACTCATTCCATCCAAGTTAGACATAATAATAAGGTAAAGAATTATCAATGAATTACATACAAATAAAAGATAAATTACATTCATTTTCTACTTAGATAAGATCTTAACTATTAAATGCAATGTAATATATAACCAAAGGTAACACTTTATGGATAATTTATATTAGATATAATGAGCTATATGGAATGTTCATCATAGTGCAAGTTATTATTCACTCCAATATCTTAATTCATGAAATAACCATGAGATTGGGAATTTATTAAATGGGAAGATGGGGATAACTACAAACATTTGTCCTCTATTTTAGGACTTATCTAGGACTAGCCTAGGGCATGAATGTAGTTATTTTACTTCACAAATAGAGTTAATATGAATAGTTCATAAGAGATGTAACATTACCACTGAAAGTTCAATATGAAGTTATTTCACATAGGTCTAATTATCAAAGTTTATTATGGGAGATCAAATATTATTATTTTATGTTTCTAAACACAAGGGGAAAGGGTTAAATATTACAGAAAAACACAAAAATGAAGGGAGAGTAAGGTAGGAAAGGGATACTCCAAGTTTAGAATGAACTCAATGCATTGATCATCAAATTAAGTGACCTTGAAATAACTATACCACTGTAGACCAAGTTTCCCTAAAGTTATACCTCTAAGAAAACACATTGGGAAGAGTCTGAGGAAATAGGTAATATGCATCAAATATGATCCCTCAATAAATATGAGTACTAGAAGTTTATAATAAACTATACATAAACACCCTATTGTATTTTTTAGATTAACACAAAAATTAACAATAATACAAAATGAAAATGACAGAGCTCACATAATGATTATAATACATAAACACATCATAACCATAGCACACATATAGTAACAACGTATTAATCCAATTAATCTAGCATTGACAAGAATTCAAAATGGAGATGAAATATAATTGAGACATAGAATAAACCCTTTACAAAAAATAGGAATTATATTCATTAAAAAAGTGAGTGTTTTTAAATAATCTATCCTGGCCAAATTTATAGTCTAGAGAGATGAATAAAAATGTAAGGAAAATCTAGGCTATAATATGACAACACTTTCATGAAAAAAATTTAGTCAACCCTTAAATCACAATATGACTTTAACTTATATAGATGAAAATGGGATTCATCTCCAAATAACATGAGATTCCCATCCTAGGCCATGATGACCACTCATGATGGTTACAACCATAATTAAAAATTAAAAACAAATAAATCCCCTTAAACCCACAAAATATTTATAAGGGACCACTTAGTTGATATTAAAATGTGGCTCTGAAGGTCCAATTCCCAACTACATTGATCTTGCATCTCTATCCTCTAAAACAACCACCATGAGGTAAAATTCTTTATCCATCTTGGCAAGGTTAATTTAGGGTTTCCCTAAATATCACCTTGACTTGACTTGTCATCCTCTTATAGACTTGGAAGGGTGATTTAATTAACACCTAGACCCTAGAGAGCTAGTTTATGCTTACCATGGATTGCATTGATAGATCCATCACTAACCAAGCCCCTTCCTAGTTTTCTTTGATGATTTTCTCCCTCATGACCTATTTTACTTTACCTAAGTGGAATTTAAATTCTCCTTGGTCTAGTAGGGTGGCATCTAGGTGGAATAGCATAGAGATATTTATCTCCTTAAAGTAGGTTAATATCTTATTATTTCCCTCTTCCAAGGGTCCCATTATAATTGAGACACATTTAACCAATCCTACATAGTCACCTTCATTTTCCCAACATATGTCTGATATAACCCCAACTCTAAGGTTGGAATTAGTTTTAATTATAAGAACATGCCTTTGTTAATCACCACTAGTAATTTCCTACACTATATCTCTATCTCTACATCCTCTCTAAGTATGCCTAAGTCTATTGGGTAAGCACATTAGTCTTAGTTATAGTCTCCACTACCTTCTTGATAACTGAGAAGAGTAGTAAATGGGTGTCATTGACTTGCCCAATCAGTCTGACTAGGAAAGAGCTCTTTTCATAGGCTTTTAAGGCCTAAACTTAGATTTTCATGTCATTAAGGATACTTTTGACATATCATGAGTTTCCCAAAAATTGGAGAGTGGATCCTTAGCCATTATTTCTTCCTTAGTGGAATTCTTCTCCTTAGCGAGGGAGAATAAATCATAATGGGTGTACCAAACCATTAGGTTACCCTCTTAGATGAACTCATGTGTTAATTTCCTCTTCATGCTCCCTAAAGTTCAGTCAAAGTTCCACTTTATGTCTAGGTTTCTCTAGATAGTCATTTCTAGTGCTTGAAACCTTTGGTAGATTCCCTAAGTTATGGGAGGTGTAGGAGTGGTGGCTAGGATGGTGGTGAAGGTTGGAAGATGAGGTGGAGGGGAAGTGAAATAAGTGAAGGGTGTAAATGAGGAAAGTAATAGAGGTGGAGCAAGCATGGGAATGAAAGGAGGAAGAATAAAAGGGAAGGCCCATGAGAACATCTATGCCTACCACTAATCTTAGGTCATGCTCACTTGAGGGGTAATTACTCTTGAGAGAAGGGTGTTAAACATAAGGGAAGAGATTAGTTGGTTGAAGATAAATTCTAGGGTGCCCTCGGTAATGGAAACAGGAATCTAGGGAACAATGCACTAAGGTGTTGTGGATGGGGCCTAAGAAACCATTAAGACTGATGAAGGAGTTTTTATTAGAGTGGAATTCCTTTAACTTATAGTTAGAGTGTGAGTTTCCTTCTATTTTTCATTGGGCCTCTTCTTTGGGTCAGCTTTAGATGATATAATGGAATGATTGGATGAAATAGTGGGAAACTTAGGAGTCAATGGTGGAGGAACTAGAATTACTAAGGGAGGCATCAAGATGTACAAAGAAAGCACCAATATATTTATTGCCACTACCAATATGATTTTTATGGTTGTATCCATGTTTTTTGATGAAGATGCATGTAATAACACCTAGACTAAAGGCAAATTGAAAGAAGGAATATGGGGGTTTATAAGTTGTGAAATAGATTGGGTGGAGGGGGGAAAATATGTAAGGATGTTTGGGAGTACTGAGGCCAAATTTAATTGGGTAAATGATGAAGGAGGTACAATGGGTAAAAGAGGAGGCACCACTTGTGGGGCTTATGAAAGTGGAATAGAACGTGTGTGTACCAGGACTAGGAGCTAAAAAATGATTAGAATGAAGGGTGAAGGGAGATGGAAGAAATAATAGGTGTAATGGGAGAAACCCATGTTGGTTGTTATTGGGGTAATAATTATAAGATCATCATTGGATTACTAATCACATCAAACCTCAACATCTATGCAGTGAAGGTTGACGTGCCAATGGTTTTTTTGGTTGTGTTTGGGCTTCTTACCATTGATTAACATGGGTCTATCTTGGTCATTGATAGGATATTAGCATTATTGAAGGAGATGGAGGTGGATCTATGGTGTAAGGAGTGATTGGAGGAGGTAGAAGTGGAGTTGGGACATGAGGAGGAGAAGGTAGAGTATTACCCTACAAAATAATCCTAGAGATAGCTAAAAGAGTAAGTGTTGGATCCTCCATAGATTGAGAAGGAGTTTGAGTGGGTGTAGATGGACCCACTTGAACCTTATTGTATATATTCTTCTTCACCATAATCTAAGATAATGCCTCCTAGTTATTGGTGTAATCAAAGTATAATTCATCATCATCCTCTATTTAATGATTGTAGTTGATATTAAGGCAAGTTGAATACCATATCATGTGAGATATAATAATCCTCTTGGGGTCCCAATGAAAGGGTTTAGCTCTCCCTAGGGTGAAGGATTCCCACCCAACTACCATATTCTAGAGGGAAGTGAAGGAATTATACACGTGGTTCTTGATAGTGATTAGGATTAGTGGGCATGCCTTTTATTGGTAGCCTATACAAAATCCAAAGATGCCCTTCACTAGCTAGTAAGTAATCTCCTAGTTTGCTAGATGATTTATAATAAAATATAATAAGTGGATGAGATACTTGAGGACACTCAAAATTTAGATCCTAGTGTATTATCTACATTACCAATAATCCTTGATGGTAGTGGAATCCTAGATTACTTGTGATAGCCAAGGTATCAAAACCTCAATGATCACATTATAAACCAATGGATAGAATTACTCATAAATGTCCTAGATGTGGTTTTAGAACTTATGGCCATATAGTTTGTATAAGACTAGATGAACTACTAATCCCTAGGGAATGCACACAGGAAAAACATAATGTTTGAAGGAGAGCATCTTACAAACCACATCCACAAGGTAGTTCATCATATAGAAATTCCCTCCATCTAGGGCATCCATAATGGCACTAAACAAATTGAGGTTGATTAGTCTTCCCATGTTTAGAAATTTGGAGCATGTGAGGATCATATGAATAGGGCACATATAATTTGTTAATGTGTAAGTGGTCTTGGGCCCTAAATAATGAGTTTTAGAGAATCATGCCTACTTAGACATCTTCCTAAAAGGTATAGATTGTGTATGCATTTATGTACAAATTATTGACCCCTTTAGTATCTGGGTTCTTAGCCCAATATTGGATGATGTTGTATATTTTCTAGGTCTTTGTCCAAGACTTCATTTCTACCACATCATAAGAGAATGTGTAATCCAAGAGGTAGTAATATGCCTTGTAAGAATTTCTAAAGATATCAACAATATGGTGCCAAGACTTGGGTGGGCATACCCAATCATGGACTCCATCTTATACTCAAATGGTGGTGAGAAAGAGTTTATATAATAACATAGCACAAGTAAATGTCTTTAGCTTAGTCATAACCTTGTGAAGTCTACATTTCTTGTAAAACTGAAGGGCATCCTCACATTTTACTTATTGGTCATAATTGGAGCCTGAGTCTCTAGGCACCTAATAAAATGCTAAGAATATGGTATTGGTAGTTAAAATCAGCCTGTGGGTTTGAAGAGGATATGACCATTATAGAAGGATGGAGGGGCAATATGAAGGCTTTGAACATAAGAGGCAAGAAACATAAGGGTACTCTATGAGAATTGGAAAGCTAAGGGTTAGAGTGATCTCAAAGGTATGTAGTGGTAATTTTTAGTGTGATTTCCTTATGGTTTTATAAATACACATACATAATCTCCTATATTAATGGCATTTGGTATTTCACTTGCTGTGAGTTCAAATTTGATTTGGTGGTTGGATCTCCTCTCTTTATTTCTAATTATAGAGTTAAATTTGGATCCGATGTTCCTCTACCTCCAACTAGATTTAAAAATGGCAATTGTATGTTTTATATCTATCTAATGGGGCCAATTTTCCATTTCATTAATTCCTAATTCATGGTAGGCACAAAGTCACATCCATTAGAGGCTTCTCAATTAACTATCAATTTATGACATGTGTCATCTACTAATTGATCCTCTTACTAATAATCATCACCTAGACATGGATTCATACTCTATGTCATACCCTTAGAAAGGGTGAGGTGTTGCCTAAAGACACATGGAAATATTTTATTGGTTCTCAAACCTCATATATACCACATTCTAACCTTGTTAGAGTTTGAGGTGGCTGTCAATTCATCTACCTTACTAGGAGATGTGATAATTTCTTATTAGGTTAGGCTCTCCCAAGCTATAATATCTTTGACAACATTAAGGGCTGGCCACTCTTATAACTCAATGATATATCACCTTCTGATTAGGGTAGGATATCTTCATTTATGACATATTTGATAGGTATGGAGACTATCCATTATGATAACTCAAAAATATGGTGTTTGTTAATTAGGTTGGGCTCTCTCAGGATCTGACATCTCTGATGGGTCTGGGGACTAAATGCTCTAATAACTTGGTAATTTAGTACCTTATGATTAGGCTAGGATTTGACATCTCTTATAGGTCTCAGTACTATCCACTTTGAAAAATTAGTGAGGTGGTTCCCTTTTATTAGGCTAGGATCTAACATATCTAATAGGTCTAGTGATTGGACACTCCAAAAAATCAATGTTGTGGAACTTTCTAATTAGTCTAAGATCTCATAGGCTCTAACATCTCTGATAGGTCTAGGGACTAAATGTTCTAATAAATTTATGACATGATGCATTATAATTAGGCTAGTCTCTCTCAAGCTCTAAAATATTTTATAAGTCTAAGTAATGGATGCTTTAACAAATCAATGATATGGATCTTAGGTTAGGATCTCATCAGCTCTAACATCTCTAACAGGTCTGGGGAGTGGCTGCTTTGACAATTCATCAATGTGGCACCTTATGATTAGGCTAGGATATTTAGGCCCTACTAAAAAATACAAAAAATGTCTAAGTAAAAAGTGAAAAGGTATGTAGTACATTTAATACATACTCATCTATCATTAATATTTTGATTTTCCATTAAGGGCAATAGGTCTATTACTTTAGAAAAGGAATGAGACTCTAGGAACTTTTGTTGAAAGTGAACTTATAATATTAGCACCTTATTCCATAAAATAATAAGTCTACCTTAGTTATAAAGAAAATAAGGCTTGTTAATTCTTGTGGAAATTAGGGTGATATAATATTCTAAGGACTCTAGTTCAATTTAAACTAACAAGAATAAAAGAAAGGATTCTAGAGATCTAGTTTATCGGTTTTTTTTAAATGGGTCCCCCATTTCAAATAAAATGGGGTATGTTAGCCAAAAAAAATCCACATAAGATTCAAATACAAAACATTATAGTATATCCATATGTAAATGAAAATGTCCTCTAATCACAACTAACCATGAAATAAAATAGAACTGTTGTCAAATTACATGGTGTAAAGGTCTATATATATCATCAAAATCAAAAAATATGAATCACTAGTTTTTCTTACCTTAATAATAATGAAATATTTTAATAGTATAATGGGATGTAATAATTCTTATCTTGATGTTTTTGTGAAAATAACGTCAAATCGTGAATTCATAGCTTGATGTTCTAGACACGAGGCTAACATTTAGATAAATTATCTATTCAGATTAGTTGATATTAAATGATTCACATAACACATAATATAAGGGTTTGATATTATAGAACTATTCTACATTAATATCTCTAAATGTTTATATAATATATATTAGAACATATTTTTCAAATGTAGATATATAACAATAAAGTGACTACTTTGATGATATTCTTTCTATCTATTTTACTATGTCTAAAAATAATGATATAATCCATTTGTCACATCATTTATGTATGTCGCTTTGTTATGTGTAGCTCCATATGATTCCATGAGGTGTAATCTATGCCATAATAAATTCATGTTTTCTAATCTATCCCTAGACGTAAAACTTTTGTCTTGTCCTTGAGACAAACTAAAATTAAATAATACTGCAAAATTTATTTTTAAGGGCTTGGACCTTGTGGTAAAAATTTCTTATGTTGATTGATAAGCTTAGTCTTGAATGATTTCCATTATGTGAGATAACTAGCGGCTTGGTTGGATTTCTATTATAATTGTATATTTTCCAAGGTCATCTTAATAATATCATCAAGGGGAAATGAGTAAAAATAATATTGAATGAGGTCTCAATTTCTTTTGTGACCTCTAGTTTTCCCATGAAATGATTTATCAAGTCTCATGATTCCTCAAGCTTGATTATTAGCTTTAATCTTTGTTGTTGTTTCTCCCATACTTTTTTAACTAGTGATAAATGCATGCCCTCTTTGTGCCTATTATATCATTATAAATATCATAATGGGCCACATATTGGTTTAGTTATTTCTTGAGAATTTCTAAGGATTTATTTTATTCTCAAGTTTCCACTAGCCACCCAATGGTAAAATAATAAATATACTAGAATTTGAGATTGCTTTATGAATGGAATAAATATGTTGTTTTACTATAGTGTGGTGTTGTTTGTTTTCTCCAAGGGCTTAATATTTTGTTCAAGTTTTAACTCTTATATTACAATAAAATTGATGTTTTTTCTATCTTCCATAGAGATGGCTGTATGTTTGATCAATATTTTCAAGGTTTTTTTGAGCCATTAAGTGATTAGAAGATTTTGATGTACTTTAAATTTTGGCTTGACTTTGGTCATTATTTTGATGGAATATTATAATGTTTATTATAAGACAATACATCTAATCATATTGTGTGATATCCTAATATATGTTTCCCAATTTTTTTAATTTTGACTAGGGGTAATTCATGTAACTTGACATTTATTCCCTATGGATTTGTTTTGGTAAGACTGAAAGATAAATGTATAGTTTTATTTTCCTACATTGGGAAAATTTTAACCTAATTTGGACAATGTAATTTTGGGGAGTTAAAGTGAGGGTGGATGGAGTAGTTCTCAATCTTTGAGTGGAAGTGAAAGGTCAAGTGTAAATTGGTTGATTCAAAAAATGTGGTGGAAGTGGTTTCATAACTATGTTTGTCCTAATTTCAATTATGGGTTGATTTTACATTTCAAATTTTTGTCTGGTGACATTTGTGGGAATGTACTTATTCTTATTTTAATATTCTAATTTTTAGACATCTTCTTCTACCATTTTTTTCCATTTCCTCTACTTGGAGGGAAACATCCTCTATCACCTTTTTTGTATCCTTCCTCTATTTTTTTTATTTTTTTAATATATTTTTCTTATTTTTATTATCTCTTATTTTTATCCTTATATTTTTTATCATTTTCCTTTTCCTCTTTTTTCATTTGTGCTTTCTTCTTTCTTTATTTTTCCTTGTATTTCTTTTCATTTTGTTCTTTTTCTCTCTTTTTCTATGTCGCTAATTCTTCAAATGCTTTGTGTTTGGCCCCAGAGTATTTTTGAGTCTTATTGTTGGCTCTTTTATGTTGTTTTACTATGGCCTTTTCTTTGTCTTTATTTTCTTTTTCTCTTTGTTCTCCCTTCATATTTACTTCCTCTTTTTGCATTTTAAAATTTTCTTGGTTTTGTTTTTGTTCTTTTGTTCCTTATCTTCATCTTGTTGTTTAGCTTATGTTTTAAACTATTGGACCTTTGCCAACTCAATAGCATGGATTATATATATTTTTTCCTTATTCATTATCTATGTTTTAGGATGTAACTTTTGAGACCTCAATTTAGAGACATAAATATGGGACTCTTTATAACATGGCTATAAATGTGTGGGAAGGTGTTTCTCCCTTGTGATTTTTTTTTGTGGGTGTTGTATCCATTGTTTGTAGTGGAGGATGAATTATATATTTTTATGTGCGGAAAAAAATTCCACCTATGTATCTACTATTTTTTGCATTGAATTTTGTTGGATTTCCATTTTAGGTACTTGAATATCCTCTAATACTTAGTTTGTTCTACGTCTTGGAAATGAACCCTTTTCCCATTATTTTTCCTTGTTTCTTTACGAAGTATTTTTTATTTTATGGATTCCTTTGTGTATTCATACTCTTCTCTTATTTTTTTGTTGGATGATTATCCTTGCATTTAGGACACTAACTCTTTTTTAATGGATTGCATGTTAGTTTGACCAAGCTTCCCCAAGACTCGTAGAAAGGACCAAATGATGGGAATAATTTGTTATATTTGGTTATTTGAAACTTCATAATATAAGGTTGGAGTAATTTTTTTACATATTTCATATGGGTAGATATAAAATTAGTTAGTTTTAGTAGTAAATAAAAACTATTTATGATATTTTCCACCATTTGTGGGGAAATGTGATATCACCAACTAAGGGTTTATTGTAAGTCAATTCCTGACATAAGCACATAGGAAACTTGTTCCATGGTCATGGTATCCAAATTAGCTTTGAATTTTTATCCTATGGTAATTATTTTATCCAATTATATTTTTCTAGTTTATCCTAGGAAGGTGCTTGTGTAGTAAATAGCTAAGCAAAGTAACAAATACCCATACAAAAATTGTGTATAACTTTATTAATCTTCTAAAAGTTTGCATTAAAGTTATCTTAGAGGTGTTGGTGTATTATGTATTTTATCTTCAAGGACATCATGTCAAACACCACCATTATGATCTTAGGGCTTGTGACATATTCTCATTTTATAAAGTAGAGTTTCCATGTTATTACTTTTATTGTGTATCTATAGGTGGGATTTAGAATAGTTATTATGTGAATGTTCCATTTTAATTTAGTATATTTTAAACAAATTGTGACTACTTATCCTTTCACTTAACCCTTATTTTCATACTTTATAAGCTATTCCCTTCGTTCATCATCTTGGTTACCCTTTCAATGCCTTGGATGGAATTCCATGAGATTAGTATAGGAAGAATATACCATTGTACATATGTCTGAATAAAATTTATATTTTAGTATCCTCTAGTGTGAAGTATGGAAAGATTTCTTAAATATCAAGATTTATATATGATATTTCTTTTGCTTTGGGGTTTCAGTACCCAAGTATTTTATTTTATTAGATCATGCATGAGCTATTCTTAGTCTACCTCCATTTTGGTATTGTTATTTTATATCAGATGTGTGCAAATGTATTTGAATGTGTCCTCTAGATGCATAACCTTGTCTGGTAGCTATGAAAATTCTTCCTTTGGATTTAGTGCTAATTATTTAGTTAGAATTTTATTTGCTTTTAGGATGGTGAGTTTTTTTGTCTATAATGATTGGATCTACCATTATTTTATCATCTATGTTATGATGTAACTCTCATAGTCTCAAGTATAATTGGGAGAAATTTATCAATGTTTTGGTGCTTAGAATTCTTGGTGGAATACAAATTTTCATATTAGATCTATTTTATATAAGTTTTATTGGTTTAGGTAGTGATGATGGAATGAACTAGTATTATGAGATAATTTATTGGTGATTGTGCATCTACCATTTCAATGACAGGGTTTTTACTTAGTGGTTAAACCTATCTTATCCCTAAATTTAGTTTATATGATTTTTTATCTAAAATTAATGTTATTATATGCTTTAATTTATTACATTAAATTTTTTGTTTAATTGATAATATTTTTAATATCTTGTGTAAAATATTATCAATTAAGACCATTTAACATAAGATAATAATGGGAATGTTCCCATTCTACATAAGCTTATAATTTTTGCTTAATATTTGTAAGATTCTAATATTCATGACTTGATGTCATGTAGATTGGGAAACTACCCAATCTACATGTCAAATATCTTTATCTTATGTAGAATGATATTAATTGATAATATTATTAATAATATCTTGTGTAGAATAGGTTCATGCATATTTTGAAAAATATATTATAATAATATTATAAAATAACCCCATTTAACATAATATAAGAATGGGCATGTGCCAAGTCTACACATTGACATATTAAGAGTATTGGTTTCTTTATAAGAGGCCAATATTCTTATCTTGATTTCATGTATAATGGGTAGCTTTCCAATCTACATATCAAATATCTTTATCTTGTGTACTAAATGTAATTAATTGATAATAAAAATTATTAATATCTTGTGTATAATAGTTAGATACCCATTTTGAATGTTGAACATAATGACTATGCTAACAACTATAGAAAGTATCATGTTAGATTTATTAAGTATATATTATTAAGCATAATTTAACATTAAACACATATGATGCATATAGAGAGTTAGAATTGTATATGTATTCTTCATTAATATATTCAAAGTGGTTACATAAGATAGCTTAGAACATAGTTCTAAATATAGATATCTTAGATTACAATAGTAAATAGCATCGGATATGATTATCTCTATCTATTTTAATAAGTGTAAATACAATGATATATTCTAATAGTCATATTTTTTTATGTATGTCTCTTTGTTCTATGTAGTTCCATAGGATGTTGTGAAGCTTATTTTATGCCTTGGTATATGTTTGTGTCTTATTCATGTCATAGTACAACCACTAACATATGTGGGTTATTGGATATTAACTTATTTTCCTAAATAAACTAGATAACATAATCACCATAATTTTTACTTTATCTCATCCTCAATACAACCCAAAATTAAGAATCCTAAATTTTTTTGTGTACTTGGTCCTTACAAAAATAATAGCTTATCAAATATTTTATGCTTTCAAAGTCCATACACTAATGTATTATGCTTCTAGAAAAACTACGTATACAATTTTTATTCTCAAAATCATATATACAATTTTTCATAAGCATAATACATTAATAGCTTATGTTTATTGACGAGTCCTATCTTGAATTTTTTCCACTCTGTGATATAACTAGTGGCTCAGTAGGTTTCCTATTCTAACTATATTTTTTCTTGGATGAATTTTATTATATCATTAGGGGAAATATTTCTAGAAATAACATTAAAAAAAGTCTAAATTTCCTTTGTCACTTTCCCAATCTTACCCATGAAACCATTGATGAGGTTGCTTGATTATTCATGGTCTATGATAAATCATGCTATTTATTTTTTTTGTTCATAAAATTTCTCACCAAGTTCTAAAATATGGATCTTTTTAGTGTCGATTGCATCCTGGGAAATATCATACTAAGTTGTTTCTTGGTTTATCTATTTTTCCAAGTTTTCTAAGGATACATTTTCCTCTATTAATTATATTGACCACCATAGTGTGAAATCAAAATATTTATTGACATCTTATATTGCTTTATGTAGATAAGCAATATGTGTTTTAACTATGTTGTGGTGTTAGATGTTTAAGTGATTTGTATTTTGTTCATGATTGAAATCTTCTATGGTATTTTATATAATGTTTTGTCTCTCTACCTTTGAGACATATTAATGTTCAATCAAAAATTTCAATGTCTATATGAACCATTATGTGATGGGTAGATTTTGATCTAATTAAAATTACGGTACAACCTTTGTCATCTCTTGGATGACCTATTATAGTTTTTCTTATAGAACTATACATATGTACATCTAATCATATTGTGAAATTTTTGTAATATATTTCCCAAGATATAATTCTATCAAGTGGTTAATATGCTCAACTTTATAATTGTTCCCTATGAATTTGTTTTAGTTACAATGGGAGCAAGAAGGATGGTGTTGATTTTATTGTGTTGGGTTAAAATGGATTTGATTTGAGTGAGGAAATATTGAAGTGAAATACTTAGTGTAGAAGAATTTGATTGATAGGTAGAAGTGGTGATCATTTTTTGAGTGGAGATAGAAAGTGAAGTGGTTTTCTTCCATGCTTATTATACCTTTTTGGAAACTTCCTCAGTCTCCTTTCTTTATTCCTTAGATTTTTGGGCCACTTTGACAACCACTTTTCTATTTTTCTTTTTATATAATTGAAGGGTAATGTCCTTAACCACCTTATTATTTTTCATTTATTCTTATACCTTCTATTTCTTATCCTTCTCCTTTTTCTCCCTCTCTTATCATTTTTATCACTCTCTTCCTTCTCCTTTTTATCTTTCTCCTCCTCATTTTTTTCCTCCTCTTACTTATCATTTTAATCAACTAGAGGCATATGTGCCTTTGACATAACCCTTCATTAATTAATCTTATATTTTATTTATTTGATCAAACTAGTTACCCTTTTAATGTCCTAGGTAATAATTCAATAAAAAATTTCTAAGAAGAAAATTCCATAATGCATGTACTTGAGTAAAATCTAGATTGTGGTTTCTACTATAAAAAATAAAAAAATATTTCCCAAATATATAGCTTCTTATATGGGATGGATTTTTCCTTGGGGTTCCATTGCCAATTATATTTTTATGGCACCTAATGCATGAATTTTTGTAATTTTACCTCCATCTAGGTGTGGTCAATTTATTCCAAATTTATGTGAATTTATTTAAACGTGTCTTATAAGTGTGAAACATCATTTATTAATTTGTAAATTGCTCCTTTAATATATGGGG
Source organism: Torreya grandis (assembly GCA_037957365.1). Classification (NCBI taxonomy): domain Eukaryota; kingdom Viridiplantae; phylum Streptophyta; class Pinopsida; order Cupressales; family Taxaceae; genus Torreya; species Torreya grandis. Next base: position 109,877 of record JARHVA010002750.1, read on the forward strand.
ATATTGATTTAGATGGTACATGTTTTATTTTTCAAGGTATTAAGAATTTTTTAGGATTAAAAACTAATGAGGCATCCATTTTTTCTCTTTTCTTTGTTCTAGATCACTTAGTTGAAAATGGTGCTAAAAAATATTCTATAGAGATTTGGTGCTTGGAAATATTTTTAAAAAGTAAAGAGTTGTTAGCTAGATTTTGTAGCATTTTAGGTAGTTTTGGGTTGATAGGGGAATGGAGTGAGATCTCTTACATGATTTATTTTTGATTATGCATGTGTTTATTTTATTGAACAAGCCATTCTTAGAAGTTGGATGTACTATAAAACCATCTTTCCCATCCCTTCCACCTCGATGATTCTATACTTATTACATTATATTTTGTATCATCATATTTATCATTTCCATTTGTTTTGTGATCCAATTGGTAGTTTTTATTACTTATATTCGTGTGAATTTATTACTTTTGTATGTGATATGATTCACATATGATTTGCCTATGGATTTGTATCTAGTGAACTTAACCATTTTATTAAGTGTATTAATTAGTTATATCTAAACTTAGAGAAAGTATCTAGTTAATATATTGACTTAACATATAATAATTTAATCATGTAAATATGTTACTTGAGTGTTAATGGTGTTACTTGAGACCACACATCCCTAGCTTATCCCTAGACCTATTTTAGGGCCTATTTAGCCACTTATCTAGCCTTTGGGTAGGTCATGCACATCCATAAACATACTTAAAGTAATTATACACCCCAATTTATCATATTATCCCCTAGTATGTTAGGTTATACCACCTAAACACTAGCACCATACTTTAGATAGTAATGCCAATGGCACTAGTGGCCTAATTTGGACATTATTATCCTTTTCCTACCTTTGGCTACCAAAAAATATCTTTTCAAAACAAAAATTATCTAGGGTTAGCCTAGACATATTTTAAGGCCTAAAAAGGCACTATAATAGTATATATGTGATGTTTAGTCCATTATTCACTAGATTGAAATCATATGCAAATAGTACAAACTAGCTCAAAATAAGTTGTGCATAATCAAGGTTTTCAATCCTTATTCTAATTATATTTAAAACCATCCCAATATTAGAATACTTAGATTTATAGTATAAGTATCCACTTAAAAATTCTTGAATTGGCATTCATACCATATTTACTTGCACTTGCACTTGCACTAGAACATAGGTGTGGAGAACTACATCAGGCTTGATCCCTCTTCAGAGTATTAGTATATACACAACTCTCATCATATTAGGGTGTTGAGGATGTCCATCCTACCCCAATAACATCATACTTTGATACTTTTTCCAATAAAATGGCCTAACCATATGTAAGTTTAGGTTTTACATACAAAATTAGTCAAAAGAAGTCACTGACAGGGAATTATAATGCATGTGCACAAGAATAGGCTTAGAAGACTTAAACATAAGTACACCCAAAATATTAGAATATTTATTAATAGAGTACACAAGTATCATTGTTTATAATATCTAATTAGGGTGATACTATACATAAAGTTTTTTGACACTTAGATCCTATCTATCACACTTAGATCAGCTTATGTCCCAGTTTACAATCTCTAGGTCTCCCATCTTAGTCAATTTATAGATGAGTACTTATTTAAAACATTTATTACTATTATAAAAAGGAAAAAATAGGTCAATTTTATTAAAAATTATAGGTTGTATTTATTTCATATTTCTACATTGATTTACTATACTCAGACCCTTTAACAACCTAGGGTTTACATTCCATAACCCCTAAAACGTTATATCATTTGGTGAACTTGATTTACTTCAAATACTACCCAAACCCTAACCTTAGATGTTATTAGGATTTATACCCTTTTGTTTCCTATTTTTCATGATTTTTTATGGTTCTTAGACATGATATATTCTACCCTAACATTCCTATTCTGAGTTGCATTTCCAAATTTCATGTATAAAGAAGATTATTTTCCTCTTCATCATCACCAAGAGGGTGATAGCTATGTTCCCTCTAACTAGGTCCATGATATCAATCTTATAAAAGGTGATTTATCATATAATACTATTTCTAAAGTCTATACCCATCCTATCCATGCATCCACATCTTCCCTATAGGGTATGTGCCAACATGTTCAATCTAAAGTAACAAGTGTTTACATCTGTGATACTATGTGATCAAATTATTAGTATTAGAAATTTAATTATAGATTAAAAAACTAGAATAAGATAATTCATGATAATATTATAGTATTATAAAATCATATTACAAAACAAAATCCTCCATGGAACACTAGTGTCAATCACGTATATGCATCTTCACCTACTCAATTTGTGGTACGCAATGTTACACATCAAAATAAGAAATCACAACAAAGTGATTCTACAACTAGTTATTTAAAAATCATTAAAAGATAAAATAGAAGTTAAAGCATTATTTTAAGGCAAATTATTAAATCTAGGTTGATCAACCTACCTCCTATATAGCCAGTGAGGAGATATAAATATTATTGTGCATGTCATAGAATGCATGGGCACCACACTGATTCATGATTAACATTAAAAATTAAAATACAATAGATAATTGATAAAAATGACTCAAATATTTATATGATCATCTAAATAGAATATAATGGAACATGTACATATTCAAATAGGGTCCAACTCAGAAATAGTACAAAAGTGGTTACCAAAGCATAACTTATAATAACAAAAGGTTCACAAAGCAAAATCATAGTAATAAATAGTACAACAAACATAGGTAAATCAATTAAAATATTAAAATCTACATCTCAAAATTAAGGCTAAAATTTCAAATTAGTATACATTTTCTCGAAAATATCTACAATAGTTTGATTATCAAGGCCAAGGGTTGGGCAAACATGCCCAAGACATCACTACTATTATTCTAGCGATTGATAATTTTGATTAACTAGATTTGGGATTTATTGAAAATATTAAGAAAAATCATTCAAAGATATATATTAACAAGGAAAAATATTTAGATACATAAGAAATGTTACAGAAAAAAACAACTTAAATGTCTTTGTCAAAATCATATTAAACCAACAAACATTCTCAAAAGAGGCTTTCTAACAAAAGAGTGTCCAAATCACCATATGACTAAAATAATCACAAATTCAAAGGGTGTAATCACAATTATTATTAAAAATAATAATTTAAAAAGGTCAACTCCATAGTATGAGTCAATTCCATATGCTCATCTAGATACAAAAGATGTCAACAATAACATTCGAGCTTATTATGATTATTGTGATGTCGATAATGAAATATACTAAGATTCATACTAAAAATCAATTCAAACAAAACATATGATTCACACTATATGAGAGGTTACCATTCCTATTTTCTAATAGGCCACATTGATAGTGAGTTTCCCTTGAGACTCATTACTTAGTATGTTCCTCCCTACTTGTACAAATTTTCATTCACTCTTGCTCCTTTTATATAGTTTCATTTTCTCATGTTTCTTGGACATGGATTATATAAAAAAATATAAAAACAATATAATATGTAAAAAAAACAAAAACATTCAAATATTTATGTATAAAATAAAAAAGTATAGATTTTATGCAATACCATATTTACACTTATTATATTTTCTAGACACTGCATATGCTAGTTATCTTAGTATAGTCAATTTTTATCATACGTACATGCTTCATTTATTCTTATCGAGTGTTAATAGATACTTATAGGACCTATGTCCACTACATAGATCTATATTTGCTACCATATACCCATTGGGGGCATATACATAGATACATAATTTCCTCATTTGATATGTTCACCCATTTGGGGGCATCCTAGACACAGTTTCAATTGACAAGTTACATTTTTCTAAAATATACATAAAAAAATAAGCATTATTATATCTTTATATTGATCATCCTACACTTACTCAAAGTTTTTAGTAACTACTACTACTACTACTTTAAACTTAGTTTATGTACACTTTTTATCTTATACAAACTTGTAACACATGTTCATGCATACTTTCATTTCTAACTTTGTTAGTTTAGACTTGATAATTTCTTTATGGTTTTACATCTATTCAAGGTAATTTAAATATGTCATTAATCTATGTATCTATGCCACTTATTTTTATTATATGTATACTTTTTACATGTGCCCATACCCTCATGTGTGCCTTCCTGATTGTGTATAAATACATTTGAGCATGTCCTTCCATGTGGCTCTAAGCGAACCTATTTGTTATTTATGTATGTGGATAATTGAACATATATTTGTATGTCTTACTCTATCTAATTTAGTGGAATGTACTCATGTCCTTTGTATTATGGACCCTTACCATACTTTGTGTATGTTGTTTGTTTTGTATATATGATTTCATGTATGTGTCATGGCCATGACACTTGTATTTTGATTGTTACATACTCCAGTTTTAGATGCCATGAGCGACCTCATGCATATTCCTCCTTAGGTGCCTTGATAGACATCATTCTTCATCCCCCTAAGTAGCCACTTAGTTTATTTATTAGATTTGTTATTCATACACATTTTTACATTATTATATCTATCTTGATATCCTTGTGAATGTTATATATAACATACATTTTACATTACCAACTTATGCTCAAACTATATTACATTTTGATGTTATGTATGCACATTATATAGGTTATGTTACACAAATATCATATATGCTCTTGCTAACACACATTTTATAGAGATTTTTGTTTTGAGGAGATTTATTTCATAGTTTTAATAACTCCCCTCAAAATAGGGGGAGTTCATAGAGGTTTTTCATAGAGATCAGGCTATCTTAATGCACTCAGAGTACATTTTTTAGAACACAAGCACAAAATACATAATTAGTTTCATGAAAACATAATGGGAAATAATGACACATTTAATAGTTTTAGTTACACATAAATCATTACATTTGGACATTATCACCCAAATTATGACACTAGTACCACTAGTGATACTATCTAAGATATGGTGCTACTATCCAGAAGCCTCACTTTTAAGAATTTCTAGATTATCTAGAAAAGTATAGTAGGCACAATTTAGGATTACATAGGTTCATTAATAGATTACCATTTTTTGCTCAATTTAGCACATATTCATACTATTTTTCTCAATCAGGGGAATCATGCATGGCATGATAATTCCCATTTTAGTCAAGATATTTAGATACAAATTATTACAACTTAATTCAAAATCCATATACTCAGATATCAAATTTAAGGGCATGTGTGTAGCACATTTTTTATGTATTGTCACTTATACACCAGGTGATCAAGTAAAATGATAAACTCCATGTCATTATCTACATTATACACACTAGACAACATTTTCCAATTTATACACCAAATTTATATCTTACTTTATCTATAGTGGTTGGCATTCTTGAGTATCCTAGAGTCATTTTACATTTCAAAATTTTCAAGTCACCCAAAACCATTTTATATAATTTAGTTACATCATGTAGTTTCAATTTTAGATGTCTTTAATACATAGGTGTAGGTAGCGATGGAGTTTTAATCTACTTGAGTTCTTGAGCCTCATACATAGGAGGTTTGGACACACTATTAGTCCAATCAAATATATTTAAAGTTTACAATCCACCAAGCATAGATAGGAAATGATGGATTCAAAACTATTTAATTCTTGACCCACCCACACATGGGGATTGAGTAAGCCATCATCTCAATATAATTTATTCACTGATTGATCACTATCTACATGCACACACATAGGTTGTCACTAGGTTTATGTATTGGTTTGCATAACTAGTAATGTATATTCATTCCTTTCCTATCTCTTATCTCTTTACTAAGTTTTGTATTTACTTTTAATTTCTCATAAACAAGGATTATCTATGCATGTTTCATTTATAATAAATGTAATGGAACATACTTCACATACTCAAATATATATTCATGGGATTCACCTCTTAGGTAAGTTTAGGTATGCTTCTTTTTCATTTATCCTATTCATTTCACTTTTTTTCATTGCTAGAATAAAGTGGTGGGGGGTGGGTAAATGTAATCATCTAAAAATGACACTTAAGTGCTAAGAGTGTTACTTGAGACCACCCATTTATAGCTTATCCCTAGACCTATCTTAGGGCCTATTTAGACACTTATCCTACCTTTTTTCAAGACACATTCATCCCTAAACATACCTAAATAAGTCTTAAACCCTTAATTTAGTATCTTATCCCTTATTACTTTAAGTTCTACCACCTATACAACAGTTCCATGATTTGGACTATAGCACCAATAGTTCTAGTTTCTCAATTTATGAGTTATTATCCTTTTCCCACATTTGGCCACCAATGGATATATTTTAAAAATAATAATCACCTAAGGTTGTCATATACCTCTTTTAATACCCACACAATCACTATAATAATATATACATGACTTTTAGCCCATTATTTACTAGTTGGAAGTCATATATAAATAACATAAACTAGCTTAGTATAAGTTATGCACAATAAAGGTTATCAATCCCTATTCTAACCTAATTTTTCATACATCCATCTATAACCATACCAAGCTCAAAATACTTAGGCTTACAATCTCAATCTCCACTCAAAAGTAAGCAAACTGGTATATATACTAGTTTCACTTGCACTTGCACCAACACTTAGTTAGGGATAAGTACATCGGGCTTGATCCCTCTTCTGATTATTGGTATGTAGGCAAATCTCATCATAGAGGGTAATTATGTATTTCCATCCTACCCTAATAACATCAAACTTTGACACTTGCCAATTAGATTCCCTATCCGCATGAAGGTTTAGGGTTTGCATACAAAATCAGTTAAAATAGGTCACAAATTAGGAATCATAACTTGTTCATGTAATAAAAATATTGGAATACTCACACATAGGTGTACCCAAAAGCTTAGAATATTTTTGCATATAGGACACTAGTGTCAAAAGGACATTAACACCATTGGCACTACTATCTAAATAGGGTGTTATTATCCAATAATGGTTTTGACACCTAGATCCTATCTATGACACTCAAGTCAATTATTGTCCCAATTTGAATCCCCTATATCTCCCATCTTAATCAATTTTTATATATGTACTTTTTTACATCATTTGTTGCTATTTTTAAAAAGGTCAAACTATGTCTATTATGCTACAAATTAGTGGTTGTATTTATTACATATTTTGACATGATTTACTATATTTAGACCCTTTAACAACCTAGGGATTACACTCCATAACCCCTAAAAATTTTAACCAAATATTTAAACATAATGGAACTTAACAACATGACACATATAATTATATATATTCATAATTTTGTATATATTTCTCATTGGTATACTCAAAGTGATTACATGTTATAGTTTAGAACATTGTATTCATATACAATATTACATTCAAATCATCATTAAATTCATCTATTAACTATGACTATGTATATATATTCTTTATATGAGATGCCATGAAGTAAACACAAAATTGTGAATGACTTATGTAGTTTTCATATGTCATTACATAATTAGGTGCTTATATAGTTTGATTATATGTTTAAAATCAACACAATAATATCACAAAGCATTATGTACTTATACTTGGCTAAAAAACAATTAGTTATTTACAAGTAACTTAGCCTCAAAATATTTCCATTCGGTGACATATCCATCAACCCTTTGTGTTTTCTATTTTAATTGAATATTCTCTCCAACTAGGTTGATGATGTCATTTTATGGGGGTTGGGTGTAGATTTATTTGTATAAAGTGTCCATATTTGTGGCCATTTCATCTTGTTTCCCCATAAATTTATTTATTAAACATCAAGATTCATCAAGATTAATTTTAGGATTGCTTCTTCCAAAATAACACATCATTGCATCCATTTTTCATTTCCAATTTCATGCAAAAATGTCCTAAAGTTTTTCTTATATATTGGTAATAAGTTTTTGAGATGAATATTGGTACATTATGGTGAGTATTCTATCATAAATGGATTCACTTGAATGTCATTGATCATTTATTCTTTGGATAAAATTTCCTTTTCCCTTTTCTCTTCCTCTACCCTTGTGATGGTGTTCATTATTGCCTTTTGATTTTCTTGGTCTGCCTTTTTTGTGGATTCTTCTACCACCTTATTTTTTTGTACTTTAATTTTTTGGGTGGCTCTTTTACCTCTACCTTTTTTTACAACTTATACTTTTTATTTTTCTATTTTATCATTTTCTAAGTTATCCTTTTCTAATTTTTATTTTTCTATTTGTTTATTTTCTAATTTATCCATTGTCATTATTTAATCATGTTCCTTTTTCATATTTTCAGCCATTTATTCTATGGATTTGTTGACAATGGGGGTTGATAGTTGAGTGGAAAATTTTGGATAAAAAACCTACTCTAGCAGTTAAATGGTAGTATGAGTCAAAGAGGAAACATGAGGTGGACAAGCAGCTAGAGAGTACACATGTAGAGGAGATGGAATGAGAGGTCTCTTTATTTATAACTAATTACTTTTTATTGAATCATCACCATAACTTTTCTCAAGCAATGTATTTATGTTTAGGTCTTCATCATCACCTCCATTTGATGGTTTTACGTTTCCTATTTTTGGTTTTATGTTGAATATTCCCATTATGTTTTCATCAAATTTACGCATAAACCATGTTATAGACCTTTACAAATAAATTTGGTTCATTCCCCAATTTTTTTTAGTTCTTTGATTTCTTAGTTTATTATTGATAATGGAAGATCTTAGATTAATTTTTCAAGTTTATGAATAAATAAATCACTTCCATAATCTACAATGTCTTCTATATCCCATTACAACCTATATGACTAACCAATCTAGATTCATTCTCATCTAATCTATTTTTCTCACCTAAAAGTCATTTTTATAGTCCTTTGAATAGTCTTTTTTTTGTAAAATGTGGTGATAAATTTATCCAACTTTCAAAATGACATCCACATAACCCTTGTTTTAAAATTGGGTCTCTTAAAGTAGAAATGCATAGTGATACTATAAAATTTACTTTAAATATTATGTGCATCAGTTAAAGTCCTACAAATTAAATTACCTAGGCCTATTGGAAATGGGATTGAATCTTTATTTTTAATTTTATAATTATTATTGACCTCTCTAATCTATCTTCATACCTCAATCAAGACCATTTTATCATTGGAAAATAAGGATAATTTGTAAGGAATACTAACAAACCCACTAATCTTGATATATATAAATTTTGGGAGCTATAATAAATAATTTTTATATTTCATAACTAGAGGAACAAATTTTGGAGAAATTATCATCATATTGTTCCCTTCTAGTGTCCTTAATGTCATCATTGTGAAAGCATCAACCACCCTCCTGAAATGTTTATTACTTTATTTTATAACTAACTATGGATAATAATCATATATGATTATTGTATAGGTGAATGTTTAATTAGTTGTGAGTCCAAGCCATGAATTCATGGATGCAATGGAATAAAACAAGTAAAAAGTCATGTATGACTATTGAATTAACTCTAATTCAGTTAGTTATTCATGAATATATCATTAATAATATGGCCCCAATATATGAATTATGTCCCAAAATAAATTATATTGATGAACACACACATACATTTTTGGAATGTGCTAATTTCATTATGACCCATCACTTTTTTAAAGAGTGTTATGATATTAGATAGTTCATTGAAGAAGGTACACTTGTACAAGGTTTTAAGTAGTTTGGAATATCCTTTAATTTTATCTTTCAACCATGATTGAGATATTATTAAAGTATTTTAGGTGTATTTATTTTATTTACAATCAAATTCTATAATTTATTCTATCATTTGAACATATTTTTTCCTTTATGGAAGCTTGAAAACAACATTTATCGATTGACAATCCAATTTGGCAACTAGTTCATATTTATAAGGTCTTAATTCTCCAATTTTATCATTGTAGTATTTAACACAAGTAATCACTAAGTTGATGTATCAAATTAAGGCATGAAAACTAAGTGCATGTGTAATCCTACACTTGAAGGTATTTTGAGCAATAGAGATTTTGTTGTCATTTTACACCATCTGCCAAAAGTCACTTTTTTATATGCCCAAGCCTCGAATATCTAATTATATTAGTTAAATTTTTAAAGAAAACATTTTTACATATCCTTGATAATTATATTTCATCTTCTTCATGATTATTATTCTCTATTTTATTATGTGGGATGTCATAAAGAACTATTAATAGTATAAAGAATTTATGTAGATGTCTGATGCCAAGATATGACTAAGAAGTTCTATGGTTTATTTTAATAGTCAATTACAAATATAATTTAACTAATTATTTATGAGGTTAGTGGCTTGAGGCATGACTCAACCATGAAACATTATATTTGAGTGGCTCAATATATGAATCAACCACATGATTGATGGATCAATATTTGAAAAAATGATAACTAAAGTAATAAAAGGATAGTTTTCAACCCCAAAGATATAGATATCATACATGATTAGGATATGAATATGGATGGATATATTATCTCTTCAATTCATATTAAAACTAATTAAAATATTAATATCAAAGTGTCAAAAGAACCATCTCTTATTCATGAATATTATTATATGTTATGTTTAGTGAGATGTTGTGAAGAGCCATTTATACCAAAACCATGAAGTATGTTTTTATATGTTTGATGTTGTATTATGACTATAATATTCTATAGTTTACATTTATACTCAATAAAAAATATTTAAGAATTATTTTTTTACAAGACTGAGTAGCTTAACGCAAGAGTTCGCCATGTAATTTAAGAGTTGAGTGTCTTGATATATGAATCATCCATGCAATGTATAGATATATGTTTAGAAAAAATGGGAGATAAAGTACTAGCATGAAAACTACCCATACACAATATGGATCAACTAAAAACTAACCCTCAAAACTATAAATATAGATATTTGACTTGTGAATAAGGATACTAAATGGAGTTATGGTTATGGTATGGTTTACCAATCAAGAGAACGTTTTTTAAGGAAGGATCCAAGTTGCCCCTATGTGAAGCTGGATAGTTGAAAACTTGAATCCCCCACAAAATGTTTTTCGCATTATATGGCTATTATGTGTGTGTAAGGTTAGATAAAAAAAGGCTAAAATATTTATTTCCCTTATATTTTAGAGAATGAAATGAAATAATGAATGCAAGCATAAAATTAAAGGATTTATAAGGAAGAAGTATGGACTGGAAAACACTGACTCTTGAGGCATCCAAATATGACTTGGTAGAGATTCAAGGCCTTCCATCAAGTGTATATGGGTAGAGGGAAGGAAGTGCAAGGATAAGAAATAGATAAAAAGATAAAGTAGGTTAATAATGGAGAGCATAACACATGAAACCAAGAGGATATATGAGACTCTATAGAGAGAGAGATAATAGACAATGGATTATTTAGAGTATATCACCTATAGGATGGAAAAAATTAAAAGAGAAAAAGTGATGGCATGTCAAGAAAAGGAGACACATAGACTATGCAATACTATACTTAGTAGTATATGTGTAGACCCACCTCAAAATAAATGGAAGTACTAAGAAGAACTCTCTAACCAATAGATATAGGGAGACATCCCTTATTTTATGGTTGGGGACATATAGGAAGTTCCTCCCACTTTAGAGGGAAACTTAGTTTCCCTCTATGTGAAGGATGATACTCATTCAAAATGTAGATTTTGGCATGAAGATGAAGTCCATCTCATAAGGAAAATGAGATTGAATCAATGCAATAAAATTACAATATTTTTTCCACCTTTACTTATAAAGTGAAGATGAGGGTGTGGACACATCTATCTAATGGATAGGTAGGGAATGTATGCAAATATAAATGTAATTGATCTATAAATCAATCCTATCTTAGAGAAGATAAATCCTAATTACACTTCCAATTGTTGATATATTAGATATTCAGGGTCATGACCAAGATTGATCCACTAGACCTATCCAAGGGATCTCTTACCATAATAAAATCAATAAGGAGGGTTCCAAAGCCTCTAGTCAAGCAAAACTATGTAATAACTCTAACTATGTCCTATGTTTTTATATTAATAATGTATAATGACAAGTAAAGTAAACTCTAATATAGTGTACACCAAATATTTTAGCATAAATGGGGATTACTAAACATAAAATTAAATATGCATAAGAGAAACTGAATTAATCTATGTATAGGTAAAACCCTAATGCATGGAGAGAACAATATTTTTAAAAGCCATTACTTATGTTCTATCTACTAAAATATAGGATAAAATATAGAGATACTTACCTTGAATATGAATTTATCGAGACTCAATCTCTCCCTTGGCCAAAGGTTCTTTGGAAGAGGTTTTTATGGTTTGTAAGGAGCACTCAGTAAGGCCAAATAATCCAAGAATTTTCCACAAGATAAGATTTTTCTCCAAATATAAACCCTAAACTAAATTTTTTCAATTAGAATAGGGGAAGAGCATATTGTAAAGAATCATAAATGAATAATTAACTCTTATTGTCTATAAGAAATGGAGAAATGAATGTGTTTAAATAGTTGATTATAACCCTATCCTTTCTAAAAGTTTACTTGATAATGTCATTCCAATCAACCCTGTGTCATTATTAAAATAAATAAATTAGGTATTCATCTAGGCTATCTAGGGGATGACCTAGACCCTAAATTAGTTATATCAATTAGAGTACAGGGTTGATGGGGCTAAAATTATATCGTAAAATATAAAAAATGAGTTTAGGATAGGGAAGGGCTAATGACGGTGGAAAAAAACCACACAAGGATGTAAAAAGAGGAGTTAAAGTGTAGGGGAATGTTTTTATGATGTTTGTGTGTAGATAGAAAGTGGTAGTAAAGGGACAAAAATCTTATGAAGCACCAGTGGTCATCTTTCCCTTTCATGATGCACCCCTTAAGGCATGCATTTTGAGAGATTGAGACTTAATGGGTTCTTGCAAGATAGAAATCATCATTAATTGATAATGTTTTAAAAAATTATGTGTATGCACATGCCCCACTCAAATCTCATCACATGTTACCTAGGTGAAATAGGGGATGGTGCTTTGATAAAATAATATAGAAACAAATAACACGAAATCTAAAAATATTTTATTTTATAAAATAACTGAAAGAAAATGATTGAAATGGAAATACATAAAAAAAATAGTAATGTATGTGTATCTTGACTTACCTTTATCATTAGATGGTTGTCTACTAGGTTTTTAGTTCTGATCATGGATGTTGTAGATATTTCTTTGGACAAACCCAAGGATAAAGAACTAAAGATTAAAAAAATACAAGAAAGCCAAGATATTTGATGCTATGTGGATGATACGTACTTATAATTGGATAGTTGGGGTGACAAATGATAAGTTAGGAAAAAAATTACCAAGTCAAAATTTAGAGTAAATAAAGTAACAAAAAATCCAAGGCTACTAAATACCAAAAAACTTAGACAAGTAAAACTTAAGAAAGGAAGAAAAGCTCACCAAATCACACCAAGGATACATGTCACAAATGGATTATAAGCAAACATTAACTTGAAAGTAGTAACAATCCTTAAACAAATATGGACAATGAATATGGTAAAACAACATTGATGAGTGAGTAGTAATAATCCTTAATCATCAATGGAAAAAGTGCACAAAATGGAAAATAACATTGGTGAGTGAGAAGTAACAAGCCAACCTCACTCAATAATTCAAAAATACCATGAAATTAGAAACACACTTAGGTGTATGAAAAAAATGTGATAAAATAATGAAAAATGGAAAAATAAATCAAAGCACATTTATAAATGTAAGGCCATGGTGTAAAGAAAATAATCCATAGTCAATCAAGCATATTGATTTATTCTAAGGATAAATAAAATGGAAACAAAGTAGTGCTAGCATGTTTTTAAGATATGAAGAAGAGGGAATATAGAAGAAATGGGAAAATAAATTTATAATCATACTTGCATATCAATGGGATGAAATGGTTCAAGGAGAAAATGAAGTAAAAATCAAGGTAGAAAAAATCTTTATTGAATTCAAGACACTCAAATTAGGTTTATCAAAATAAGAGGAATTTTGACATTAAAGAATCTAAATAAATTCACCTATCCACACAAATCTTATGTCAGCAGATGAAGTATATAGATCATCTCATGAAGGATATGTGAATGAAAAGTAAAATGGACCTACCTTCCTACAAAATGTTCCCCATTCCTCAAGACCCCTTACAAAGTCGTTAATCTACTTTAAATATTAGGTAATTACATGAAAATGTATGCAGAACCATAGAATTTGTTGAATTAGCCTATTCAAATCTACTATCCTCCCACATCCCAATGGATCTCGACTCTATCATAAGGCCAACTATGGAGTTTGAGCTTCAATTATAGATAAGATATGTGTTGTAATCATGTATTTTTGTATGATTTTAACTTTTTAATTTGTATGTTTCCTTTTTGTATCATTTCCTTTTTTTTCAAGCGATTTAGTTTTAAACTTTTTTAATAGATTTTTCTATTTCTCCTCCATACAGATTTGAAAAACCAAACATGGGTGTTAAATATGACTATTATTTGAATACTTTGTAATTTGTTGCTAAGAAAGAGAACTTAGATATCATGTTGTCTAAGAATCTCATTAATATAAGTGACATAAGAGTGATATCTTCAATTTGACATTGATTTATCTAATGTGGAGTGAAATGAAAGTAAATCAAGAGGAATAAATCATGAAACAATTTCTATTATTTTAAATCACAAAAATGTGATAAAGGGTGAAAAAGGGATACAATGACAGTGAAGTGTGATTCCTTATCAAAGGAGTGAGGGATGTGTATGAAAACATACTAGCACTTTATTGTTTAAAAAAATTTATCTACAAGAAAAGTAAAAGCTAAAGTTGGGAACAAAGGATCAAACACTTGTAACCATTCTTAAACATTCTAGAGAAGGAACATTTAATTAAATATGGTGATTTTATGAGGAAGGCCTAGTCTTATCCATGGTCTTATACTGTAACTCATAAAAGAAAAAACCAAAGGGGGGAATAAATGTAAATTAAGGAAATAATGATAAAAAATAAATCATGAGGAAGATCAGGTCCTATCCATGGTTTTACAATGCAACTCATGAGAAAAAAGAAACCAAAGGACCAAAAATAAGGAAATTAGGATTGTGGAAAGAGAGAACTACTATAGAGGGTGACACCCATGTATATATCCTAAAAAAATTATTACCAATATATCATATAAAAATCATTATAATAAGGGAAAGATCTAGGAAAATTATTTATTTAATAATTACATATTGGTTGGCTCTTTTAAAATATACCCTTCATTAGTTTGAAGATGATAGGTGCTAGGACTCGGGATGTCTTTTACTAAGTAATGGCCCCACCATTTTTTATCATATTTTCCTTATTTATCATGTGTATATTCTAATTTGAGGACAATATCACTAACATTAAAGGTGTGATATTTAACTATTTTATTATGTTGTTTGGAAATACATGCCTTCTATTGGTGATTGTGTTACAAAGAAAAAAGATGGTATTTATCAAGAAGATGAAGAGCATGAAGGTAAAATTCACACAATTATTCATTAGGTATGATACCATGAAGATATATATTAATAGATGGAATCTTAACTTCTAATGGCAGAATGGATTTAGAACCATAAACTAGTGAAAATGGCATTGCCCTAGTGGTAGTGTGTATACTAGTTCAATAGGCCTAAAGAACGAGATATAGATGAAGGTAAAAAACTATGTGAGTTTCATGAATTGTATTTTGGAGAATTTTATAGATGATTTTTTGGTGGCCTCAGCTTAGACATCTCATTAGGGATGATAGGGTGTGCAAAATCTATGATTGATTTTGAATTTAGCGCAAAATTTTTTGACATATTTATTTCTAAAATTACCACCATTATATGAAATGAAAGTATGAGGAAATCAAAAGTGATAAATTATTTTATTAAGGATAAATTTTAAAATGGTGGTTTTGGTGACATTGAAGAGGTCATGGATTTAACCCATTTGGTAAAATAATTAGTAGTCATGATGATAAAGACATGCCCATTATATGATATAAATGGTTTTCTTATGAGATATAATCCACACATTGAGAATAGACAAGGATAATCCATAGTTTGAAGCTCAAGTGGAGGTGATTGGATTAGATCATCATGAAGTTTAAAAGGATAACACTTTTTAAAATGAAATCTTTTTTAAGAGTGGGCCAAAAGTAACCCTTATGTAAGCATTTACAGGATATTGCATGTTCACTATAATGGCCATCACAAATTCCCCCATGTGTTTGTTTAAGGAGAGGAGATACCTCTTCTTTAATAACATAGAAAAGAAGGGTACCTTCAACTTTGTGATAATAAATAATTTTATAGCAAAAGACATATTTGAATTTTTTTTTGAATGTGCGTCTTTTCACATGAATCAGTGTTGGGATGATAGGTTTAATGTTCAAGGTATTGAATTATGCTTTTGTATCATGATCTTTGTCACATGGTAACAACCTCAATGTGGAAAATAAATTAATCTTGTGGTTGAATATAACATGGGGAATTTATTATTTGAATAATAAAGATAGAATTAGTAAGAACTTGGTTCTAATGAAATAAAGATGTTGAAGAAGTAAGTGAATCAATAATATAATTTTGAGCTCAAGGGATGGGCTCAATGGTAAAATAAGTGAATTATTTGGTAAGGGTAGTGGTTATTTGATGATAATAAATTATATTCTCACTTATACATTGATAATCACTGTAAACTAAGCATTAGATGAGTTGGGAATCATCCAAAGCATTCAGAATTATAATGTCAAAATCAAGTGCCACTCTCATTCCTAGGAATAAGGCTTCATATTTTACTGGTCCTATTGGTAAAATTATCCCTTTATAATTTTGACTTATATTTGGTGTCACTAATAACATGGACCCATCTCTTTGAAGGTATTTAGCACCACCAAAATGAAGGATCCAAGCATATTTATGTAAGTCAATATTAATTTTAGGAAGTTCTTTGATGACTAATTTATATTTATTAGTATTAGGGAGGATATTAGACTCTTGTATATTACTTTATTCAATATCAAAATTGAAATTATGAAAGTAATCTTTCATATATATGGCTTGATTAAGACCTTCAATATAGAGGATATTTTCATCAGGAAGACCATATTGAAGGTTATCAATAGGTGGTATATGAGTGGCTACGAGTTCATCAGTAATGATTTATCTTTTGACATATTTTTGAGTAATAATGTGGAGATCAAATTCCATGAGAAGGACCATCCATTTGCAAATTCTATCTCTAGGAATAAAGGCTTTGGAAAAGTGGAGTGGATTAGAATAATTATAACTTAAGTTATTTGATAAATAATATAATTCTAGAGATTTTAAGATGTAAAATATATGGTGAGGTAATCACATTCTACTTTTATATATTAATTTTTGTAGTTGATGAGGCCTTGACTAATATAGTATATGACATGCTCTCTTCTAGTATCATCTTATTGAGTAAACATTTTTATAACTGATGTGGGTGTGGAACAAGTATATAGGATTAAAGTATAATAATTAGAATGTGGATGAAGGGTGGGTGGGTTAAAATAATATTCTTTCATATTGTCAAATTCTTATTTTCAAGGATACATCTAGTCTAGGGTATTACCATTCTTTAAAAGATAATTAAAAAAGTAGATGTGGTAAGCCATTTCAAGAATAAATCATCTTATTGCCCCAAGTTTGCCAAGGTAAGTATGAATATCTAGAATGAAACAAGGTATGGACATGATGATAATAAAATTTATCTTAGTAGGATCGACATCAATGTCATGACAAAGACTAATAACCCTATCGATTTGTTAGATGTGATGCCAAAGACACATTTGTAGGGATTTAGTCTAACTTTATATTTCATGAGGTAATTAAAGATAATAAAAAGATTACAAAGATGAGTTATGTAGATATTAGAGTTCAAAATGAGGTCATACACATATTTTTCCACAATATTGTGGATAAGGTTATGGAAAATGTGGTTCATTGCAAATTGATAGGTAGCTTCAAAACTTTTGAGTCTAAAGGGCATTTTAACATAATAATAGGTGCCCCATTCTATGGTGAAAGTTGTCTTATATTGATCTTAAAGGGTAATGTGAATTTGGTTACATCCTAAGAAACCATCCATAAGGGATAAGATCTCATAGAAATTAGTGGAATCTATGATGGAATCTATACAAGGTAATGGGAAGTTGTCCTTGGGATAAGCAAGATTGAGGTTAAAATTTTTTATGTAACTATAATGACCATGGTAAATTTATTCTGAATAGGGACAATTTTTGAGACACATTTTAAATAGTCCATTGTATTGATAAATTTAACATAAATATGTTTAATTATTTATTTATGGCATAAATTATAAACTTCTAGTGGAAATTTTTGTTTCTTTTGTCATACAAGGTTGGGATCATGATAGGTGATGATATTGTGCACCATGATGCTAGGATCAATTTCAATCATGTATTTATATGACCAAGTGAAAGTCTCAATATATCTATAAAATAATAAGATAAAGTTATCATGCTCAATTGGTGAAGTTCTCAAGAGATGGTGATGGGTTGAGGGCATGATGGGGTACCATATTCAATTTTGGTAGTTTCCTTGATAAGCATAACATTTTCTCTTATAAATGATATGGAATGTTAGGTAGAGAGTAAATGGGATTTATTTTAAGATAAATTTTATTGATGAATTTTTTGAAACAAGGGGATGTTTGCCTTAAATTCCCAAGTTTATGATGTTGTTAAGGGATTTGAGGTTCTCAAGCATGAAACAATCTAAGAATGGCTTTATCTCTAGGAAAGGTGGGAAGAGGAACATAATACTCAACATATTCTTCAATATCAATAATGTTTTACCATGTTTATCATATTTATAATGTATTTAATGTAGGTTTATGGCCTTATCATATAATCTAATATTAGGAGTAGGTAGATTAGGGGAAGAAGGTTGATTTGGTGAAATTTTTAATTGGTAGTGGCATTGATGGGGAGAGACTCAGATGGAATGATTGGATTGGTAAAAGGTAAAGGAGATGCAGGAAGTTATAGAGGTTTAGAAGGTAAGATTTATTTTACCACCTAAGGAGTATCAAAAAGTTGATAATTAGTATGAGTTAGATGACCTTTAAGTGATATTTAAAAATCATTGAAAATGGTATGAACATCATTATTAAAAGCATGTATTTGATCTTGAGTTTTTTTATAGTGTTGAACATCCAAGTCTCTTGATTAAGCTTGGGCCATGATGTAATTATCATCATAGGTTGGATAAATTATCCATGCTTGAGATTTGGGAAGAACTTCAAAATGGGATATGCCTAAATCACTAAATTTACATAGAGACATAATTAAAGGATCTTAAAATAATTTATCCACTCCATAATCATTGTAGGTGAAGTGAAATTTTGTGTAAGAGGCTTCATAAGCATTACATGGAGGGTGGAAATCAATAATCTCATCTACGAGATAGATGGTGTGATCATGAGGCAAAAAAGAAGGAATAAGACATTCAAAGATGTAAGGAGGTAGATTTATAGTGTTATAGGTATTTTGAAAATCATTAGTCTCATCATCATCTAAACTAGTAAAAGTGACATGTAAATTTGGATTTATATTGATGAATTTAGGTAAAGGAGTAATATTTATTATTGGAATGGTGGGAATTTTATATTGAGATTTGGGATTTATAAGATGAATATTCCAAGGATTAAGATCGAACTCATACTTATACCTTTTTTTGTTATGAAGGAACTTGATACATTGGCTACCATAAGAGGTGATAGCCCTCATTCTATGAGTCCATGGGCATCGTAGGAGTATATTTTAAGGTAAGGATAAATCAAGGACTATGAGATTAGTTTGGATGTTCTTAGGCCAAATCATAAGATGGATCCAAATATAACCACGTGGATTTTTATTAGTTTTGATAAATCTATGGCATGTCAAGTGATTTTGTTTAATATGATTTTTATTATAGCCAAGTTATTAGCTGAGCCACAAAGATGTCACATCAATACTAGACACTTTGTCTACTAATACTTTATGAATGAGGGTCATATTAATGGCTATTTTAGTAAATAGAGGTGGATCATCAACTCAAAATAGGATCCCATTGGTAATCATGTCTTCTTTGAGGAACTTGATGGAGGGTTTTGATGAAGGACAAATGGATACAATGGTATGAACTTTAGTTTGTTGAGGCTAATTAAAATATGGTTCCTATTCTAAGGGAATTGGATCTTTAATTTATTAAAGTTGCTGCATGATTAATTTACAATGATAAGGAGAGGTATGAACTAACTCCATGAGAGGGATCTTTCAAGGAATAGGGTTGAGTTCTTCTAAGAGGTTACAATCGGATTTGGAATAAGAACCAGCATGAGGCTTAGAAGGTAAATTATATTTTGGAGGAAGAGAAGTGGTTGGGGGTTTAGAAAGAGGATATGGTTCCTAATTGGTTTTAGAAGCTAAGTGAGTAGTTATAGTATCTTTGAGGAGTTATCCTTCCAAATATGGTTTCTTAGGTTTAGTGAAAAGATCTTTGTGATCTATTTTATGGTGATAATTGACCATAGTTATGTTGACATATTGAGAATTATTTTAGTATTCGTCATATTCATCATTTAATGTCATAAACATCCTTGTTATCTTATTTATTGTTATATAAGTAAAAAAATTGGCTGTTAAAATAAGAAGATTTGGGTGCTTTTCATTTTTTAGAAGTGTTGTTATAATCTTGATAATGAAGTTGAATCATGGATTTGTGATTGAATGAATCACCAAGCATATAAGAGATAACAAATCTAGTAATCCCTCTATATGTTTCATGGGAGTGATTTATGTCAACATGGAACCAAAAAAATTGATATGGGTCATACCATTTATGAGGATTATTGGGATAAGTAAATGGTTTAGAGGGTGCTAAAAATTGATTCATTTATTTCACAATTAATGGTGTGTGATAATATGAGGGATTGGTGGATTTGGTAACTCTTGTCTTAGTTGGAGGAAGATTTATAATTATAACATTAGTAGATTGTTGAAAACATCATTTAATGAGTTTGGTATTAGGTTCAAAATGTTTCATCAAGAAGTCTTGATGCTTGGCTTATTAAAGAGATTCATTAAGTATTTGAGGAGTGAAATTTCAAACCTTATATTGAAATAAAGGAGTTAATTTAGTTATAAAGATTTTAAACAAATTATCATTAGTCATGTTATGATAGGCCCTTTGAGCCAAATATTTCCATCACTTGATAAAATCATGAGATTAATTGGGTGGGAGATTACTTAAAATTGATAAAATGATTAAGGTAATTTTTGGGAATATCATTGTGTTGAAACTCTTTAATTAGAGGATTGACTAAATCCAAGATTTTTCATATATAATGTTGGGGAAGTTGATTGTACCATTCCAATACATCATCAATGAAATTTTTAACTAAAATTTTATTTGTGGTGAAAGTATTATTTTGGATCCACTCCTTATAAATATTGATAAATGCCTTAGAAAATATGTAGGGCCTTTGGTCCCATCAAATTTAATAGTTGAAGATATGTTACCAATAACAATAAAAATAATGAAAGGGGATAAAGCCTCATGTTGTATATGTTGAAGCATATTATTTTTCATGATAGGTTGGGGGATGACATTCCCTATGGCATCTCTAAGAGGTGGAGGAATAAAATTTTGATTATTTTGAGGGAGAAGAATGTGAGGTTGATTACCCATATTGTCAAATGATGTTGTAGTTTCATCATTTTAGAGGTGTTATATTTTTACATTATGTTAATTTTTTCACTATCTATGCAATAATTTGGGCTATATAAATTGGTGGATTAGTGTTTATAGGAAGACTCCCTGATTTGGTATCAAGGGGAAGGTTATTAGGTGTTGGATTTCCTATGGGGTTATTGGATCGATTTGTGTCAATTTACCTCACATTGTGATGAGATGTTTGAGGATGGGAATTGTGTTGATAGGTATGGAAAGGATTTGATCCATCAATATCATCTTGGGGCATGATTTTAACCATGTTGTAATCTAAAGATGAGGGAGGAGAAGAAGTAATCCAAGAGTGTTGATTCTCTTGGGAGGTAAAGAAAGGAAGAAAATAGCACCCCATATAGTGTCTAAATGGATTCAGGTTATCCAAGAATATTTTGATAGGGTATTTCATGATTATTGATGATAAAAATAAAAAATTAAGAAAAAATAATGAAAATTAGGGATAGAGTCAGCCAATAAGTACAAAATCTACTAGGTCAATGAATTATTTCTTAGACATAGGTTGAAAAGAGTACATAGTCATTAGGGTTGATAATGTACTACTGAATATGGGAAAAAATAGAGAGATAAGAATACACATTCGTATAGATCAACTATGTACTATAGATATGAATTTGAAGAATATTCTGTAAGAGAATATATCATGCAAGATGATAGTGTGTTAAACATAGGGGAAAATTTTGCAATATAATTTGAAGAAATAATGAAAGCAAGCACACAAGTAATTAGATCAATATGATTGATCCATTTGGGACACACAACATAAATCTTTAACCAACACTATCCAGTACAAGTTTTACAATACATCATACAATGATTAAAGAGAAATCAACCACTAAAAAGTAAACTCCAACTAGTTAGTCATCATAAGTGTTATTAAGAAATAATACAGTGTAATTTTAGTTTGATAGGGAAGTTGGATGATATAAGGAACAAGAAAGAAATATAAGGATGTTTTTAGTATGTTTAGGTTGAAAGGAATATGTATTGGTGATGGTATTGGCTGGGTATTGGTGCCTACCCCTTCACTTCACAATCCCATAGAGATAAGGGTGTTTGGTTATTTTTTAATATATACCATCAACCACGTATTTTTACTTGTCTAAAAAACCAAGTTGGCTTCCCCCCTTTGGTGATGAAATCCATGTAGTAGGCCATGGGAAGGCAAATGTTTAATTCTTTTTAAATGTAGAGTGATTTGGTAGCGTGTGAAAAAGGGAAAAATAGTGTAAATTAAATGATAATTTAAATAAACACCTATTTAATTTATGTGTAATATTGTAATCATGGTAAAAACTAAAAATCAAATCTTAATTAGTTATTAGTAAATAGATGTCAATTCATTGATTGACAATAATATAGAGTCAGTTTAGGTGACACTGTATGCAAATAGCACATAATAGAGTCAAATATGTCACTAATGTTCTTTAGAATCAAATTATTTAAGAGTAAATTTGATTATGTTTACTATGTATCTTAAATAGAAGATATAATACAAAACCAAGTTGACTAGGTTGACCTAGTTAGTTGTAGGGTTACAGTTTTATAAACTAAAAACTTGTGAAAAATAGTATTGAAGGAAGAAATAAAATGATAGAGAGAAAATAAAATAACCTTGGTGGTATTGAATAAATTTTATCTTGTAAATTTTATGCTAATATGTTCAAATGTTACTTTCAAAATTATTCCAACTGGGTGGACTAGTTTGATCAAGTTTACAAAAAAATTAGGTGTTGAAGAAAAGATCAAAAAAATAGAGTTGACATATTCAATAGTTTTGGTTGAATTATATGTTGATAGAAGAAAATATAAGATAGAGTAAACATACTAAAATATTTATTATAATTTGTAACTAAATAAGAGTATTGTGTCAAAATTCTCAATCTAGTAACCTCTAATTGATGAAGACTTACACAGATAGAATATAGTCATTTTAAAGTGTTTATGTGTTAAACCTACACATAGAAAGTTATAATTATATTCAATGGTTTTATATGGTATTTCAAACATATATAAATATAAATTATGGTGTGAAACAAGACCTATAAGGGTTAGATTCATGTTGGGTTTACCAGAATGCATGCAAAGGGAAATGCAACTAGTCTATAAATCAATCCTAACTCAGAGAAGATAAATCCTAATTACACTAATAATTGTTAATTCATTAGGTATTTAGATTCAAGACCAATATGGATCCATTATACCTATCCAAGTGATATCATATCATAATAAGATAACTAGGGAGGGTTCCAAAGCCTTCATCCAAGCAAAACTATGTAATAACCCTAATTAGGTTCTATGTTTTGAGATTTAGTAAACATAAAATTAAACATATATAAGGGAATCCTAATTAAGATATGTATAGGGAAAACCCTAATGCATGGAGAGAACTATATATTCAAAAGCCATTACTTATGTTACTTATATCTACTAAAAGAGGGGAGAAAAGTTAGAGATATTTTCCTTGATGAAAAACCTATCAAGATTCCATCTCTCCCTGAGCCAAAGGTACTTTGGAAAAGGTTTTTGTGTTTTATAAGGATCACTAATAAAGGCCAAAGCATCCAATATTTTTCCACAAGATAATATTCTTCTCCAAGTATAAACCCTAAGCTAAGACTCCTCAAGTATAATGGTATAAGAGTAGATTTTAAAGAAGAATAAACGAATAATTATCTCTTATTGTCTCTAATAAATGGTGAAATTAATGTACTTATATATCTAAATTTATTCCTAGTCCTTTCTAAAAGTTTAACTGACATGGTTGGCCTAATCGAATCTATATCATTATTGACAAAAAAAATTGGGTCTTAGTCTAGGTCACCCAAGGGATGGCCTATATCCTAAATGAGTTTTATCAATTATTTTACAAGGTTGATTGGAATTATATTATATTATAAACCATAAGAAAGGATTTTAATCAAGGGAATATCTAATGAAGGAAAAAAATGACTAGATGAGGGTGCAAAAAAGAGGAGGCAAAGATTAGGGGAATGTTTTTAGGAGATGGTTATGTAGATATAAAGTCTTGGTAAAGGTAAAATAGTCCTAAGAATCACTAATGGTTTTCCCAACCCTTTTTTCGTATACCCCTTAAGGCGTGAACTCAGAGAAATTGAGACTTGATGGGTTCCTACAAGATAGAAAGCATCAATAATTGATAAAGTTTGAAAATAGTATGTGTATATAGGTAATAGTGTGTTATTATTACTTTCCTATAGATAAATATAAAGTGATTTAGAGGATAAGTAAATAATTAAATTAATATACTATAAGATAATAGTGATAGTATATATAATTTGAAATTATCTAGTGTCTTGTAACCTTGAATGTCCATGTAATGATGAATTGTTATATAATAAATAAAGCATTGTTTCTATTATTATGCATTGTTAATGGTTATGTGATAAACATTGTTACTATTATTTTAAATGTATCAATATATAGGAAATTATAATAAATTTTCAATTAGGAATCCAATATTCTTATATAATAGTTTTATGATATAGGCAATTATCAATTAGGAAGCATATATTATTATCTTGTGTGGAATGTAAATGTGACAATTCTAAAAAAGATTCTAATAATATAGGCATAAATAACATGATAGACTAAATATGAAAGAATGCAAAAATTATGATTTGGATTATTATAGACAACCCTCTAATGCTTGATATTAATCCAATATTATTATCTTGTGTATAATGAGCATTTTCCCATTCTACACAAGAATATAATAATATAGGTACATATAGCATGATAAACCAAATATGAAATAAATTGTTGAAATTAAGATGTGACATTTTGTGAAAACCTCTAAATTATGTGTGATATTAAAACTAATGAATTATCCCAAAGATAAGATACCACTGGAATCCATCAGTATAGATAATAATAGAACCCAATTCTCATCAACATGTGAAATAGTTTGGGCTCCATGAGCTTATTAATAAGGCCTAATGTCCATGAGGTATCAAATATGTAATTAGATAAGTATTAATAAATTATCATTTATTATGAATATAATATTATTATCTTTTATATAATGGATATGTTCCCATTATACAATAATATATTAAGAATAATAGTTTTATAGTTTATGTCCTCTTTATTGACCCAACAATCTGGTTGATCTAAACTAGGGTGGGTATATTAAAAAAGACAAAATCAAGGGAAAGTTATGGAAAAAATAAGGGTGCTCTATGATCCAATTTAAGTATGAACCCTTCCAAGTTGACTTACTATAATAGTGTGATGAAACACATGTCATAAACCAATAATATTTGATGTGGATTAGTTTGAATCGTATAACACAATCAAACATAGTGATTCAGAGTCTAAGTATATAGTTTTAGTTTGTCCCAATGATTACAATCAAATATGTTGTTAGTAACATATTTTGAATCATATCCTATGTCACTAATAATTTTTAATAATTATCTATATTAACCAAAGAGTTGATTCAAAATTTAAAAATGTTCAATTCAATCACTTCTAAAGAAATAATACATAGTTTAGAGTTTTGAGTAATGAGGTAAAATTTTATTGGGTGTAGATAGTTCTAATTGAGTGTCCTTGATTCCTACTAAAGAGCCAAAGTAGTAGAGAGGTGGAGAAGGTGTTTTTTTAGACATTATTTAAGTGCTTATTGAGCTCTATGTCAACTATTGAAAACTTAGGGATTTTATTATTGGAGAGATAAATTAGATGATAACTTAAAAAAGGTGAATTTTAATTGATTTTAAATATATTATTTTATAAATATAGATACAATAAATAAATTAATTGCAAAAATATACATTCAATAGAATTAATTGAAATATAATGATCATTATCAATTAGTTATATAGTTTAAATATGAGTTTGTGACATTTGAGAAGTGATATGGGGACACTTGGAATTATCTCACCTAGTCACTTAATAATTTATTATGAAAAATATACCCATTTTTTATGTCAAGGTTATGTTATACACTGATAGATATAAATGTGGAGCTATCTAATGTAGTCAAAACATTTCTAACCCTTGGAGCCTATAAATTTGAACATTATATGTCTTGATAGAGTGATGAGAGGACATGTATATTAATCTCATGAGGTTAAGTTGCTAAAGAGATACAAATTTAAATTTATCTAGGCCATGTAAATTTTGAATAAATGGGTATAAACACATGATTAGCTATAAGTACTCATAAAATTTAGAGCTTGATAAAGGCATTGGTTGTCATTGAATATTAATGGGTAAAGAATTGACACTTGGAAAACTAAAGACAATGTATTTATAAAATAGAACATGATGATACTAATGACTTAATATTCTTAAGCTCAATGTTTAATATCAACTTATAAATTTATAAATTCCAAAATTAAATATTTTAGGATCAAATGGGTCCTTATTTAAGGTTTTAAAAATCGGGAATGTTAGTCACAACAAAATAGGAATGTGTCAATTATACACATCAATGATCTAATAATAATATAATCAATTATAATTTAAGAAACCAATATTTATAATAATCTTTAAAAATATCAAATGGTAATGTGCCCATTATACACAACTATATTAGAATAATTAGGCAATTATTAATTATTAGGAATTTAATATTCTTATATTTTATATAATGGGCATGTGCCCATCATACAAGTATAATATATTAAGAAATTATGTCTTCTTTATTGACCCAATACTCTAGTTTATTAGCATGCTCCTATAATACATCCAAAATATCATGGGAGTCAAGCCAGTCCTATGTGATATCCTTATTATTTATAAGGGATATGGGATTCTAGCCACTACAATGTATGCCTAGATATAGATTCTTTGAAAGATGTGCACAGTTCATAAAATGTTATCTCCATTGATGACATGGGTAAATAATTATAATTTTGTTAAAAATCATATATTATATTTAATTAAAAAAACAATATAAATCATCAATATTACTTAAAATTATAATTTTGTTCATTGATCAATAATGGCCAATAATAATGGATCTTTAATTATGTTCTTATATGAATCCTATGTCAAGACTTTCTAGGTTTATGAAATTATTAATTATAACCATCCATTCAAAAAAATGTGATTTGGTGACTAATTTATCTAAATATTTTTTTGCATTCTTTAAAAACATGTTATATTTCAATTGTCATAATGATATATTTAATATTTTAAAATCATATTTAAATATAAAACTAATGACTAATTATTTACAACATGAATTATAATGGCTATTGTGGGTGGTGTTCACTACCAATATATTTTATTTATTGAAGGTGCATTAGACTTGCATAAAATATATGAGTATAAATATACTCTCATCTAAATATCACACTCACCTCTTGTTTTTTCATTGCATGTCCAGGGAACATAAATTTGATGGGATAGTGCTAAACATGAAATACATTATAGATAATAAGTGCAAAAAAGTTGATTGGATAGTGTTAAACATGAAATACATTTTAGATAATGTAATAAGTGCTCAGGTGGAGAACATAGAAAATAATGACTACTTATGCCAAATTATTCAAATGTATCTATAGGTTCCATTATATATAAAAAGTGGCAAGGTTATTTCAAAAAAAAATCACAAATATTCTTGTTATTATTAGAGTTAGAAATTAGAACCATTTAGAGATGGAGACACAACTAGAGTGGAAAGAAGTGAAAGTATTTGTTGGAATTAAAATAACATTTAAAATAATTTGTCAATGTGCATTCCCTTTATTCATCACCCATCACTTTAATATGGTAAATAATTGGGAAAATAATATTTCATTAAAAAATGTTTCTATATATGAGAAGGAAACTATTGGCTAAACTTGAAAAATAAACTTTAGTTTTACACTTCCAATATCTAAGTGCATCTACAAGGGAGAAAACTTTATTGAACCAATCTAGAAAGGAATTTAAGAAAATTGAACCTTAAATATCTCAAGAGATTTATATTTTCCTATTAAATGAAAAATCATTTAATATTAGAGTTTAACAAAGGTGAAAAGATCATACTAAATATCAATATTGATCCCTTGATCTAGCTATTGTTGATAGACTAGTTAGCTCAATTTTATGTAATATTTTGCCCCTTCAATAGGAGTTAATATTCAATTTCTTTATAAAATTAACTGATTATATTTAGGATAATGAAATTGATCACTAATTTTAGGATCCAGAGATAAACTTCTACATCATCCATGGATAACATACCATCACTACTATGAAATTTATTCTAAAATACATGAATTTACTTATTTTCATGACAAAATAAAAAAAATTCTAGATCATTTTTTTTTTTTTGAAGCCTCAATAGAGTAGGTAATAAATTTTTTAAAACAAAAAAATATCGTTGATAGAACATGGGCTCAAACAATGTTTATTGACTAGTTGTACATATCTAGGGTGATGTGGATCATGAAAAAAAACACAACGCCCTAGTTCAATCCATGACAAGGCAGAAAACTAGAAGGTAATTGAAATATTTAATTCATTTAAACTATTAACAATAATTAAATGAAAAAACATGTATTCATGTAATTACTCTTATTATGTATGATTATTGTAAAATTATTTTATTTTTGCATATAACCATTTAAAAAAGAGATTGTGGATATTTTTGAAAACAAAAATTAGACAACCTGAGTGATAAGTTTTCTTTTTTCATTCTTTCAAATGAAATTTAGGGAAAATGGGTTCTATTATTTTATATCTACATAAATAGTAGGTTGGATTAAATCCATAATAAAGAAAACAACCCTAATTTCATGTCAAATTCATTAAATAAATATACAAGTTTATTTAGAGGCACAAGGGGAATTTTTGTAGAATAATTGGATGTATTATTAAACATACAATGAGTGGATAGGTTTGGATGCAAGTAACTATTGACCCTAGTGTGAATGTAGAAACTTTAAGTGCCTATTGTAAAAGAGTGAATGAGATCAAAGTCTCAAGGGTGGAAATTATGAACTATTTAAATTCACTAGTTACTAAAGAAATAATTATGGTTGGATGTGATACATCAAATTTTATCAAACAAATTTGCACGCATGAAAATCAATTTCTTCAACTATGTGATTATTTCAAAACTATAAATAGAAAAAGAAAAATAAATCAAATAGGATAATGGATCCAAAAAACATAAGATAGTACAAAATTATCAAATGATTCAATCAACATCCTATAGCTATATGTATCATCAATTACTAAAAAGTATCAAGAAAGGGAGGAATATAATTATGAGTTCACATGTTAGTGTAATTTTCCTTTTATCTTAGTCCAATGATGGTTATTATAATTTTTTGCAACATTGTCACTAATGTCACATAATTTAATATTCTATATCTACAATCCTACATTGGGTCTAGTTGAATGAATTATGTGTACATCTTTCTTGTTGTAGTGCTCAAAGCTTAACTATTTCATATTTTTTTACACACCTAAAATTAAAATGCAAAATAAAATAATTAAATCATTTCTAAAAGATGTTACAATATTTTGAACAAGGTAGGTGTATTCAATGGACTATTTGTGGTCTTTAGAAATTATGGTGTCCACAATTTATAATATAAGGCCAATGAATAAGTGGGAATAGAGCTTGATTTGTCACATACCAAACCCTTAGATATTATGAGGCCACCCAATATTTGGATTTCCTTTTTATAACATCCTTTCAAGTATGAGAGATATTCTAATTTTTTAGAGTAGATGTTATCAAGATGCAACATAGACTCACCCCTTTTTTTAATATTTTATGGAAGCACAAATGTGATACAAGTTTCTAAAACTTTGAATATGACTTCACTGATATGCATAGTACAAAATCCAAATAAGGAGATGATGATTAAATAATACTAAAAATATCTCATGACAACCTTGGGTATGCACATGGTTTGATAATTATATCATAAAGTTTATTTATTTACACACTAAATTATTTTCATAGTTGAAATCAATCCTTTGGATCATAAATTTTAAATACATAATATCCTATTAACTACTTAATTCTCTACACTGCACTACATTTTAAAATGAGAATGTACATCCCCTGATCTTAGATATTAAACTTCTTGATGCATTTTGGAATAGAGTTCTATGCATTTTTAATGAATTTGATTTCACATTTTAAACTTGTATATTTCATGTTGGTATAAATTTTTAATCCATTATAAATAATGATGAACATATATGATGAATTAAATGAATACTCAACTTCAACTGAAGAGGAGACAACTAAACATCTAGAGGACACATCTAATTAAAAACATGAACTTCAAAAAAACATGAAATTGGTTGTGGTTAACATGTTAACTATGTCAAATAATGCATTGATAATTATTACAATTGGTTTGCAAATAGGTACTATAAATTATTACTTAATAATAAATTATTTAAAGTTCATGAGTAAGTCTTAATAATTTGTTTTATTATATTTTTCAAACATTAAATAATTATAATTTTAAGTTATTATGTATATTTAATTTGAGATCAAGTATAATATTGGAAAATTCTTAGGAATGTAAAACATTAACTTA
Organism: Torreya grandis; assembly: GCA_037957365.1. Lineage (NCBI taxonomy): Eukaryota > Viridiplantae > Streptophyta > Pinopsida > Cupressales > Taxaceae > Torreya > Torreya grandis. The sequence goes on from JARHVA010002750.1 coordinate 141,266, forward strand.
CATATTACTATAATAACATTAAAAAATAAATTGAATTTAAAATTAAATCTCATTATTATCATTTTATAAAGTTTCTCCAATAAACATTTTATTATTCTAGACTTAGAAGGATTATTATTTCAAAAACACTCTTTAAAAAATAATACTACATTCTAAGTCAATAATGAGCACATACAACCAAGAGGATATTTGACCTAGTTTTTAATGGTCGAGTCTGCATAATTTCAATTACAATTATGGTATATATCTTATATAGATGTCAACTTAAAAACATTTTCAATGAAATTACTATTAAATGATAAATTGGATGCATGTACTTTGTTTTTCTTGGGTTTTGAGCATTGAGAATAAATTATGGAAATATTTATTAATAATTTGGACATGGTTTGGAAGGAACTTGGAATTACTTTTAATCATATAAGAACTATTGTATTCAACCCATGAAACAAATGTTTACCTCAATTAAATTTTATCATTTTGACAAAGGTTTCTTCTAAAAAAATTATAAATGGAAAATGTATTATGACAATATTGTTTACACAATTAGCCTTGATTGGGGATGTAGATCATGTAAGATTTTTTTTAAAAACGAGATCTAACTTTATTTGTGATAAGTTTTGAACCATTTTTGAACCAGGAAATAAATGAAATTTAGTTTACACACTCTCTCTCTCTCTCTCTCTCTCTCTCTCTCTCTCTCTATATATATATATATATATAGTGAGCATTTTTCATATTGCATTACTATCTAGTATTAATATTGATATTTAGATGTTTTCATTCATATTTGGTTTAGTTATCAAATAGGCTTATTAAATATACTTTAAATTTAAATAAAAATATTTTATTATACTTTTATATCATTTTTTGTATTAATTTTTTCCTAATTAATAATCATAGTTTTTTAATAATTAATATGTACCGTTGAAAAAAATATTTTTGACCCAAGAATTTTTTCTACTATGAGTTTATCCATAAAATTTTTTTCAAATATGAATTTATCATTAATAATGAATATTCAAATTACATTCTAAATTAATAAGTGTTCAACATAAACTATCACAATGGTGTCAATATCTTTATTTCAAATAAAATATTAGTAGTTATTCGCCTAGTTATTAGAAAAAAATTCTTGTATTGGTTGTCTATTTGAGATATTATCATTCCAATTGGAAGATATTTGGTGATGTTGGGAGCATAATGATTTTGTTCAAATTTATAGGGAACACTAAATTTAGATCATCAACTAGACACCCATATTTTTCATATTCATGTTACCAATACTCCAATCAAATATTTAGCCATGTCTTGTTAAAGATTGAAAGGAAACATTTAGATATTGGGTTGTGGTTTACTTGAACTCAATATCATGATGTTATTTCATTAAACACTTTTAATGGATACAAAATGTGGAATTTATTTTTACGTGGGGGATTTTTTTTTTATTAGGTTAAAAAATAGGATTAGGGTCCCATACGCTTACACAATGTAAAATTAGTGATAATTTTATCATATAAAATAAATTAATTTTTTTTTATATTATACATAAATAACATTGAAAATATTATATAAAATTACACAAAATTGAATGGGATAGATAATATATTAATCATATGCAATAAAACATTCTTTGTTTGTGTCAAAAAAATCTTTTTTCTTTGGCTTTCCTCCAAGCTAGAAATTCTATGGCACACTAAATTATAATAGGAATATATTCACCCACATATGTACATGATTATATCATGTGGGGATGTACCAAAATATTCATCACTCTTTGGAAACATATAAAATAATAATTAACTTTGATTGAGATATCTTTCTAATATTACATAAATTGTATTTAGTACAAGTTATATAAATAATGCACTAATATTTGGTTAAAGTTATAAAAATATATGAAATTATTTATAAGTAAAAAAGTGATTGGTACAAGTTACAAAATATTATTGTCAACTAAGTTTCATATTTATATCGAAGTTTTTTTATTTTATGATAGTTGAATTTTTTTGTACAATATATAAACAAAGGTAATTGTTTTTGTACATATAAATAAATTTTCTAGAATATTAAGTTGAGTAATTAATCTACATTAACTAATTATAATATCATAGTATTTTTACACAATTGATAACATCTTTTAAAATTGGGACTTTAGTTTGCAATCTAACTAAAATTTTTACTCTCATTATAATGATTATTCATAGAGCATGATCTGAAATATTGATTAAAAAATACACATTTTTTTGAAATATTTATAATCATACTTAAATATCTATTTTTAAGAAATTTAATTCGACCCAAACCTAAACAAAGTTGACTATTTTGATGAAATTTAAATAGTAGCCTCTATATATAAAATGGGTCATATAATAGTCATCAGGAATAGTCATCTACATCACTTTTATAATTTTTTTAAATCCTATATTTATTAGGACATATTGAGAAATATAATGTATCTCATTCATGTGCCACATAGTAGTTTCTTATCAAAATTTTGGTTCAACGGGATCCACATGTCTTGTTTTTATTGTCACATCACTCTAACTCATATTCATTCACAATGTTAGCAAGAATATTCAAAGGAGTATCTATAATATTAATGGAAAACCTATGGAAAATTATGGTCATACTATGACATCAGACATCCATCAACATATTTTGTGGCATAGACTATAATTCACAACATCCCATGGAGATGAATAAAAATGTTTATGCATAGAAAAGAGATGTATTTTATTATATTAGGTACTAACAATAAATTGTAAGGAATATATCTTATTATCCACTATCCCAATATCATGAAATAAACTTTCTAAAAATATATAAAAAATGTTTTTGATTGAATCACGAGTGATATTTTATATAATTTATGTGTTATAATCAATTTTTAATTTAATATGTTTAAATAAGAAATCTATGTTGAACTAATCTAACTGATACTTCCCATTAACTTACATAACATCATTTCCATCTAAGACAATCAAGCTATGAAATCATGAGATAACATAGAGTTTATGTCAACATAAATTCACATTAAAAATTATTCACCATGAAGGGTCATGTTTGAGTGAGAATATTTTTAATTTGAATAAAATAATAGTGTGAAGACATTAGTAACAAGAAAAAATTTGACACATGGTTTACTACTACTATAAACATGATCACATAGTTACACTAGAAAAACACTACAACTTAGTGAAAACAAATGTAGAAAATTAAAGCAAATAATAGTTATAGTTAAACTTAATTTAGTATATTAATAACATTTCTCATTTAATAAGTGAAAGTATATTGAGAATAAGTAAAGATAGTAAATAAAAATTATAGATGAGATTGAAGAAAAATCCCTCTGCATTTTGACATCAAAAAAATTTAAAATGTCTTTCCTAAACTCATTAATATCCCTTATTTAAGTGTGTCCATATTATTCCCACCCAAATTGTAATTTAAAGAGAAAATTAATACTCCATTTTTTTATGGATCATAATAATAATGTAAAATAATATTTAATATGAGCCTTAAAATATAAATCCTATACATGTCAAATTTATATATAAAAATGAGAGTAAGTGAAAAAATGACACGTTTTATGCCTCTACTACCTCACAATATCTTACTTGGAAACCTTTTCTCAATGCATGTACAGTGCATGGTTGTGAGTGAGTGAGATCATGACATGTGGCATAATATTTTAGCCTTGCATTCTCACATTTCAAAAAAATATATATTGATACCTTGAAATAATTATTTGTGAGTGAGCAATATTGTGACATGCAACATGATTTCACTGTGACTTGTGTTTGTTGTGTGAATATGTAAGTACTAAGAAAAAAAGGTGACATATTCACATTTAAGTGAGTTAAATAAAAATAATAATGAAGATAACATATGAATAATTATTAAGAATGTCTAAGAAGTGAATAATTTAAAAAGGTGAAAGCCACTAAGTCTATGAATAGTGAAACCATGATGCAACAAGTGGCATCATCTATTAAATTTAGCATCACATCCATGCTCCATATTGTTAATAACCACAAATAAAGATTTTATAGTTATGAAAAATATAAATACCAATTTTTTATAATTATGAATACCAATGCACTAAAGTAATAAAATATAAATAAATCTCCCATAGTATTATATCCAATTAACAATATACATCAATTATATAAGAATACTATCATATATAAAGCTAAGAATAAAATTTATCATTTTGTATAATATTGTAGAAGGATGGATGATTATTTTTATTAATGGTTAAAGTGGGTTGTTAAAGGGAGTCCACCCCATTAAAAATAGATAATAGGCATGGTCTTAAAACCATAAATAAATAAATAATATTATTAAAAGATCCAAAGAGAGAACTAAGAAAGATTACATCAAAAAGACAACAAAAACACAATAAAAAAATAGCACCAAAAATTCAAGAATCTCCACCCTTCAAGAACTTCATTTCAATCTTTATTCGTGTTAGTTATAACTATGTCCATAACTTGAAGATTTTATTAATCCTCTTTCTCCTCTATCATTCCCTTCTTCTTGTCCATTCTACCTTGATCCAGTTCGTCATTTTACTTTTGGCCAACACTTTTAACCCTTAAATGTTCTAAACACACTTCTACAAAGAAACAAGACTAAATTCTATTACCATTCTCAAATTATCTTTGAGGGTTTCATTAACATGCTTAATCTTTGTGACTTTGTCTTTTACCCTTTTCATCTACTCACTAATTTCAATCAAGTCAGCCTTCAAATAGTAAATGCCTTCATTCTTATTCATGTTGTTCAGTGCATCCTTATTTCTAAAATGATCCATCATAAAGCAATGTATAAAATCCTTATGGAACTCAATTTTATCACCCATTTTTTCCAATTTATTCTAGTTTTTAAGTGAAAATGTAAGAGTATCAAAATCCATGGTCATATTCTCTTTGTTAGGTAGTAGCTTCTATCCTATTGATGTTCATACCATTTCACAAACCCCTTTCCTTAAAAAAATACAACCTTCAATAACCTCATCAATTTTATTCTCATATGTGGTTGTAGAAATAAATTCAACATTACCTTTCAAAGACTGTTGATTAACCCTTTCCAGATCAATCAATCTTTTCAACCCTTGTAGCACATTATTTGTTCCCAAAATGTTAGGATTTTCCTTCTATAAATTAATATGATTCCTTATCCACTCACGATATAGATCCTTCCTCTATTTTTCTATTGTATAACTCATTAATTATTTTATATCCTTGTGTTAGCTTAAAATATTTCTTCTTGGGACATGAATAGATAGGGGAAGGATTAAGCCCTTTAAGAAACTTATAGATCAGGAATATAACAACTTAATGTAAAGGGTGGATTGATTTTTATGTACAAAGTTTATTATAATATAAATTTGGGTGGATTCATATTTTTATGTGGCTCTACAAAGAATATAATATATTCAATTATTATGAATGAAGCTAGGAATCTAATAAGTCATAGTTCATCTCACTTTTCATGGAGGGTGGGTTGATTAATACTCAAAATACATTCAACACTTGATAAATTAGTATTTTGAGGATGGTATCACCATCACATAAAAAATTTATATATATTCAAAAGATGATATTTTAAGTGATAGGAATAGAATGAGGGAGAGATGACATATTCTTAACCAACATGATGAATAACAAAATTTAGAGTTGAAGGATCTCGACTATTTTGTAATTAATGAAAATGAATAATTTAATGGATAAAGGAAGATTGAATTTATAGCTACTTGATATTATTTCCTTCCTCTAAGTGTGGAAGAGTAATTGATTCATTTTATTATTTTCTAAAATAAGCCAAAAAATGGAATTGTATATCAGAGTATGTTTTGGATGCATGTTAGACCCACTTAACTTGCTTGTTAACACAAGAAATAAATATTCAATGCACTCACATATGCACAAATAAAATTGAAGGAGGTGAATTGAGGTAATTAGATAGAGGTAAACACATATAAAAGGTGTTATGGGGAAGAATTTTATTATATTAGATGGTTTATGGGGTTCAAGGTGTATCAGTGTATACATATATGGATAAGACCCAAATTCCATAGGTGTCACTTATACTTCCACATAAGACCATTTCTAGGTCATTAACCCTAGGCAAATAACTCACTCTCCTCAATGGGTTTTGGTCCCACTCGAGGATGGTTAAGTTAAATGATTCATTTAATTGATAAGGATAAATCTATTCCATAAGTTATCATTTAGGTTAATCATAAGTTTACATTAAAGTGTAGGTTCTTAATCATTAGGTTTCGACATAATTTAGACAAGTGAAAAAATCAGTAACCATAATCTAAATCAATACATCAATATTCTAATCATTCATATATCAAAATGAATTATTGCATAAAGAGAAAAAAATAGACTTAGAATACAAGGTTCCATAGTGCTGCCAATAGCATATATGCCTTACAACCTTTAAAGTCACCACACTACTTGTATAATTAATTCATCGATCATTTATTTACCCACATAGATGACATTACTTAGAATAAAAACTAATGATATAGTTAGGATCAACATAATTAGTCTATAAGTAGTCAATAAAATGAAACAATATAACCATTTCGATTGGCATACCCAATGTGATATTATGAACAAAAGAGTCTATGTCATTTAAGCAATTAAACCTTAATCCTCTACTTATTTTAGAGAAGTAAACTCATGTAATTACTCAATAGCAAATCCAATTTACATAACTAAATAAGAAAGGGTTCATTATTTTCATACAATATTACATGATCACATAAGTAAATGAATGCATAAATAAATCATTGCATTAGGAATGAACTTATAATTCATCTAGACTAGAAGAAAGCAACAAGTTTTTTACACAACAACAATGAACAATCATATATTTCAACATCATTAAGAAAACAATATTCATCTAAGTTTCAAGTTGAGTGGAAACCAAATAAAATGTTCCACTTAAAGAAATCCTAGAAATTTCTCTATTGGGTAGCCATGGAAATCTCAACTATTAGAAATGAATTAAAAAATATTCATCTCATCATGATATAAATCAACATACAAGAAGTTGTTAGACATATAATTATGCATCGTCATATGGAGTAGAGTTGATAAATAAATTTCTTATCTTCTTCAATTGACTCATAAGAATGACATTATTACAATTTCATTCAATTTCCTTTACTTAATCATGTGATTAATCTATGCAAAAATATTATAAATGTCTATTATAAAATCATAAGATGTAGTTAATGACTATTTCATTTCTTAAGTAATACAAGAGTAACTCGTTAAATCTCAGATTACACATATGTGATCTATATGTATTAAAAATGTAATTAATAGATTTCAAATCAAATATATGTAGATTACATACCTTGAACCTAACTCAGTATGTCAAAAATGCATATTTAGAAGGAAGGACTTGGTTTATTTTTCTTATAAACTAACTACTAGAAATTTATGTATTGTTGAAATGATTAAGGGATCCATATGTATCTATGTAATTGGGATTTACACATACCAAATGATAATCCAGATTAACTATTAAACTTTTACTTGACTATATAATTTAATGAAGATCATGCTATCTCAAGAAAAATTATATGATTGAGAAATTAATGTAAAACATCTAAATGAATAGATCCCAAGATAATATTCATAAATTAACTTGTTTATATCAATAATTTATATATATAATCATTGATTGCATATCAAAATTAAATCTAGATTGGATACAACTAACATTATTAAAGAATGTTAAATCGATGTAAGTTAGACCAATAACTAATAAATACAATGTACCTAAAGTATATCACCTTCAACCATTAATCAATTACCTCATACAATATTCAATTTACATTTTTATTTAGCAATCCATTCATAACATAAGTTATTAGCTAACATGATCAATAATAAGGATTTTGTACTAATTAGTTCATTGTCAAAACTAATAGCTATATTAAATAATGGAACATTATCTTAATCTAACATTAATGCTAACAAGATATATATTAAATAATCAATCTAATTGACAATTAAATTTTTACCATCTTTCATTATGTGTGTGCAAAGTCATAAAATGCATGGAGTCAAAAATGAATAAAGTGATTAGGATAAACCCACCCAACCAACCCTATGATCCCAAACATTGGTGATCCTCACCACCCCAACCATCAGTAGGATGGTGGTTGTGATAATTAGGAATATGAAGTGAATTATAAGAAAATTAGATTCTAGACCAAAAGAGACATCTCAAATATAAAAGAACATAAGAAGACAACTATATCATCATGAGGTGATATGGAAATTTTTAATTCATCTATAATATAAATCAAAATTGGGGAAAATTAACTAGGGATATTGAATGATATATAATGGATTAAATTTAATCCATTATATATTCTTTGAATTAACCTTATTATATCCCCATCTAAAGTTACAATCAGCCTTAACCATCCAAACCCCTAATGTATACTCTTTTACTTATTCATGTCTAGTCTAGGAGTGATAACTAGAAAACAACATAATCTAGATAATAACCAATTATTGAAGTGCTAATTTAAAATATTTAATTAAAAACAATAATATAAATAGAATGTAAAACAATAGACAAATCCTTCAAACTTCCTCAAAATTACTTAAGTCTAGACCAAATAAGGTCTAGTATATTCAAAGTCAAGTCAAAATCAATTGCACAATAGACCAATCAATCATACCTTTAAAAATAATAGGCTATAACTAGCACATACAACCAAGTTATTTCCATATATAACCAACTCGGGCCACAAACCATCACCATGTAGTCAAGATATTAACATACCTCATCAATAAGATAACACTTTATCACAAGACCTAATGGCCATACGATTGAACACAGTAACCAAATCAAGTGAAACCTAATGTTATATTTATATATAAGTATGCCTATCCATAAGAATATATATACCATGGCCTCAAACAAAATAATAACACAATTGATGAAAATGGAATAACTATAAAATAAAAACAATATAATCATAAACTGAACTAATAATAATCATAACCCAGTGGAAGGAAAATACCAAGGTTGAAACCTAAAACCATGTTAAAGCATTCACAGTCAACTCATGCTTCCCAATCTCATCATAAACATGATAACATAGTCATTTAGTCAAAATATGACTAAAATCCACAAGTTATGTATATATATACATATACATGTACAACTTCAATAGTTTGGTGTAATAAATAACACCATCGACCTATGAAATAAATAATGCATTCATAACTCAGTTAAATAAGAATATCATATTATGGGTCAATATATAAGTTGAAGAATCGAAGTGAACATTGATTAAAGAAAGATAGTGACCAAATAAATTTATTAATAATTTTACATAGACAAAACACAATATTGACCTAGTCACTAATATTTCTATCAATCATTCAAATAAGCGTAGTAAAAAAAGGTTATGACATAGAATGGAATCACTATATTAAGAGACCCAATAAAATTTAAGGACACAACCCACTTATTTTATTCAATATAAATTATTAACAACCTTAATAAAATTAGCTTTAATCCAATATAAACATATACACATATAAATACACATCATGTCTTTGATATAGTAACACAGGCAAAGATAAAACCATATGGTCTTAGGTAAGAATTTGAATCACCAAACATAAATCAGGTTACACAATCCAAGATTCAACACAATCAATCACCATTAAAATGCATTCTCTATTTGAAACAAAACACATTCATATTTATATAAAAAACTAGTCAAAATTTATATAAAACATAGATAATTATTTGTATTAAATGCATTCACCCTATTTAAATATAAACATAATCACCTTTGTATTTAATGCAACCACCATTCACAATAACATAATCACTTTGCATAAAAACACAATCACCAACATATTTTACACATAATGAACCATGAAAAAACAAAATGATAAAAGAATCCAAATAAGCCTAAATGAATAACAATACCATTTAATCTTAGATTGATAAACCCTAAGGGATTAAAACACACAAACATTCCATACATGAAAATATGATAACACAATTGATTTGCTCTAGATTAACCCTAAATTACTACATATATATCCATTTATGAATTTAAATTTAAATGTTGAATACACACACACACACACACACACACACACACATATGTATATATGTATGTATATGTGTGTGTGTGTGTGTGTGTGTATATATATATATACATACATACATATATATATATATATATATATATATATATATATATATATATATATAGACACACACACACACACACACACACACACACACACACACACACACACACACACACACACACACACACACATCAATTTTATATGGGTATATGTATACATTTTAAAGTCCTAAGACTTTCATCTACATAGGTATCCTCTTAGCATCATTTTCCAATTAACATAGTCAACAACCAAACCAAAAAAAAAAAAAAACTTACTTGATAATGCAAGAATTCTAAGAAGCCAAGATAGATAAAAAACCTCTAAATTCCTTTCAAGAAACTTCTATGTCTCCCTAATTTTGTCATGGTCACCACTAAAACCAACTGAGCTTTTCCATTATTTTTTCCTCCATTCTTCCAGCTTCCTAACTCCCTCTGTCTGCCATCCAAATCCCATTCCTTCTATCCATTTTTCCCATACCCTATTCAATTCCACATTGAATGGGAGGAGAGAGAAACCCTCCTCCATATCCCAAGGCAAATCCCCCAATAACCTCACCATTAATGACATGTCTATAAAACCCAGTTGCTAATCCAATGGCCAACCAATAGGAACATAGGTTAGGGATTAACCTTGTATTAATTATTAATCAAAAAAATCAAAAGTATAACTTGTGATCAAGGAATCCAAGAAGTGTGGTTAGATCATATGTTAGCTTCATAATGAAAAGAAACCAAAATGAAATGAAACACACTAACATGCATAGCATTATTTTTCCTAGATCAAATGGAGGAGCATGGTGAAGAAAACCAATTGTTAAAGCACAACTAAAATGCAAGAAAATGTACCTTTATTACCTTCCTTGAATTCTCCAAGGGACTTATTCATTTGGTTTGCTTGGCTTGTGATCAAGAGATATTTTGAAAATTGAGTTGTGTGGCTCATTCTCCCCTTGGCACCATGGTTTGGCTCATGCTTGTTTGATTTATCTTGATGGATCAAAGTGGCTTAGATTGTGATTCACAATTTTGGCATTATAACCCTACAAATTTCATTCTTGTCATAAAACTAAAATTATAACATTACTATGTTCTAAGCTTTCCAAATAGAGATGAAAATGATTTTATTTATAGGTTTAGAAAAAAGGCTTAGAAAGGGTTAGAACCTCACATTAGTTTATTAATTAACCCCAATAAATTTAAAAGGTGTCCAAACCTCATGATTATCATGGAATAGGCATAGGTGAGATATTTTGGATTTTTGACAACTCACAAAGGGTAATTATGAATTCCTATGATATTATTTGATTTTTAAATTTACTTTTTGATAATTTATTTAATTGTTCATGGATTAATTCAATTAGTCATTTGATTAGGTTTTGTATGTTAATTAATTATGTTTATGGATTTTAACATTTTGTAAGATTTTGAATTAATTGATGTGTGTATTTGCTTCATTCAATTGGTTTATGAGATGAATTCCTTATTATGAATACAAATTTGATATGTTTAGTGATTCTTAGGCTAGATTTTTATACATTGGTAAGAATCAGTCTAAAGTTAGGTATGAAGCCATTGGTGTCTAATTTTAGGTATCTACAATTTGCCCCTATTTGGGAAGGTGTTGCAAGCTATAATCATAGTAATGTCTTCTCAAATATTTAAGAGGTCCTATATTCCTAGGAATTCAACAATGATGGATGAACTATAAGGTGCACCCTTGAGGAAACAATTGGAAAAGGGGTTGGCAAATGGTCCTTCAAAATAAGTAAATGTGTGGACCAACTAGATGAACATGATGGAATGAACTAATTTTCCCATAGGTAATATAATCAATGGCATATGGAGTAGGCCCAATCAGGGTAGATTAATAGGATGATTTTCCCATAAGTTGTTATAATCATCAAAAAAGGCCTAGGGCGATAAGAGAATAATTATCCCAAAGGTGGTTATAATTAGTTAAAGGGAAAATAGTGATGAAAACACAATTATTTACCCAAAGGTTGTTATAATCACTGAGAATGCAAGTGGGATAATGTACAATGGTTTACCTAAAGTTGGTTATAAGCATTATAACTTGATAGTGGAAAATAAGCCCCTATTGGGAGGATGAAAGTGAATGATTTGCCCAAAGGTGGTTATAATCATTAACCCTAAAATTGGTAGAAACACAATGATTTGCCTAAAGGTAGTTATAATCAATGGAAATGCAAGTGGGATGGTGTATAATGGTTTACCATTAGGTAGTTATAAGCATTATACCCTAAGTATGAAAAACATGATATGAAAGATGATGGAAAATATGATGATGAATTAATATAGAGGATAAAGATTAATTAGGCAACATGCTAGTAGGGATATGCCCATTTGAAATAGCAAGGAGGATAATTCTTTCATTTTTTAATTACTCTATTTGGGATATGATTTGGGTTAGGTCATAAATGTTATTGAATCTGGTGCTAAGGAAATATCATTACTTCAATTACCATGTAGACCTTCTAGAGCTAATTTTTATATAACACTTTATGGTAGGAATCATGATAGAACACAATGAGGTATTGGCTGAAATATGTATAAGGATTGACTCCCAATCCAATACTCAATTGAAAAAAAAATCACCAATGATAAAAACCATGATGACAATGTTAATGCATGAATATAGAGTGATTCAAGAATAGTTCACAAGAAATCACCCAATGAACACATATAAACTGAACCAAGGCAATAGTATTTCTATCAAACAAATAGGCACACAAAAAAATAGAAAAAAAAACAAACAAAAAAATAAATAATGATTAATCATAATGTTAGTAAAAATAATATGACACAAATAAGATGTCAAACATTTCCCCTAAAAAATAAATGAAAATTTAATAAACAAACATGATGGGGGAATAGAAGAAAAGGAAGGGGGTGAATGATCTATCTCCATATTAACTAAGAAAGTGGATGCTTCCTATATAGTTCCATGGATGAAATATCCAATAAAAATTTTAGGACGAATGAAGTTCTCCCAAGAAATGGGATAGAAGAAAATGATGAAAATAAAAACATGATGGATGTGATAGAAGAATAGGAATGGTCTCAAAAAATGGTGAGAGTGTGGGACAAGACCAAAAAGGATGGGTAAACTAAGTGACAAGTGAATTTTTATGACTTAGTAAGGGTTACCAAAATCCTTAAGGCAAATAAGTGGTCAATGTTTTTAGTTTTTATTAAAAAAATTTAATGTTTTTGGAATATTTAGATCATCTCAACTCAATGGATAATGATGAGATACTAAATGGTCCAAGCTCACAAAATGGTGAGATCATTGCTAAGGTTTCTCATAAAATGTTCAAAGCATATGGAAAAGGGGGACTGAGTTAACATCAATAAGTATTGAGCATAGCCCACATAGTCCCAGAATGGCCTTAGGTCATAGTGGTTCCACCTTACAATGAAGGAATTTGACTTGTATAGCCTCCAACTCAAAAAAAAACATGCACATCTAGCATAATGTCATAGTAATTCATAGGAATGATAATTTGATATGTCAAGGCACAATAAAAAAATATTACCCCTAGTTTACCCATAAACAATTATAACTAGGATATAATATCTCAGATCAAGGATACTAATTTTTCCCATAGATTGTTATGATTAGTAGTAAGACTATTGAGACACTAATTTTCCCATAGGTGGTTATGATCAGGCCCACATAAAAGAACATGATATAGAACAAAACAAGAAATGAATGATGATACTACCAAAACTTTTGTCTTTTTGTTCCAAAATATGGCCTCTATCTTGAATAATTAAAACAAATATTGAAACTAATCTAATTCTTGATGTTTAAAACTAAAAGAAATGGATGAACCAAGGTTAAACATGATAGGTAAGTAGGATCAAAACATGTTAGGTTGATAGAATAGAATGGTAGAATAGATAAGTGATAGGAAAAGTGATTAGATGGTAAAATGATAGGATGGTGCAAAGAAGAATGTTGATGATATGGTACAACTTGAAATGGTACTCATAAATAATACACCTAATAACTCAATCAAAATAATACTTAAGGTGGATAATATTCATAGGCTCATCAAGTTCATCCCCATCTAGTGTTGTGATCTTGTATGCTCTAGTGCTATAATCTATAATAATGATGAAAGGACCTGCGTAGTTGGGCTTGAACTTACCTGTATGATTATTCTTATCCATGATATTCTTTTGGTTTTATTTACATAAAAGATCTCCAAGATCAAATTATGCATGTTTCACATGCTGATTGTAATGGCCACAAAGTTGATTCTGATATGCTTGAAGGTTGTTTATTACATACATGTGTTTCTCATCAAGCAACTCCAACTCTTATAAGTGAGTAAGTCAATAGTATTCATCATCCATGACATGATTGAAAGAGATGTGTAATGAAGGTAACTTGACCTAAATGGGAAGAATGGATTTAATATCATAAACAAGTGAGTATGGAGTGGCTCCCATGGGATTATGATGATTGGTATGGTATGCCTAGAGGGCATAGAATATCTAAAGGTGAAAATTGTGGCCAACATCTTTGAAAATATTTTGAAGGATGTTGATAATGGTTTTGTTTGATGCTTTGGTCTAGCCATTACCATAAGGGTAATATGCCATGGAAAAGTGTTGTTTGATTTTATACTTTGTACATAATGATTCAACATCCTTGTTATTGAATGATATACCATTATTAGATATAATGTTAGAGGGGATACCATAGTGACAAATGAGATTGATAAATATGAATTTGTAAATTTACTTTCTAGTCATGTAAGTGAGGGGTATAGCTTCAACCCACTTAGTGAAGTATTCTATGGTGGTAAGGATATGTTTATGGTCATCGAATGAGGTGGATTTTATATTCTTAATGAGATCGACACCTTATGTAACACATGGCCATAATGTCAACATTGGTTTTAGATTCTTGTCTAGGGCATGAATTAGATTGGCATGTCACTAACATTTATCACATATTTTGACATATGTATCTATATATGCATCCTTCATTGGCCAATAGTACCTAGTGTGTAAGAGTTTTTCAAATAGGACTACCCTACTAGTGTGGGCTCCACATAATCCATGAACTTACCATAATGCTAATTTACATTCTACAAAAGGTATAAAAAAATCATAGTTCCATAAAAAATATGATGATATAGGTTTGGTCCTAGTAAGATATAATGTTAGGCATTGCGGATGATGGATTTGGATTATTTTTGGGATAATTTTAGTAGTAAAACATGGTCATGTAAATATTCATATAGATTTGAATACCAATTAGATTTGGGGTCAATAATGTCATAGATCGTTATGATGATTGATGGTTCACAAGCTGGCACTAAAAATTTTTCAATAAGAAACTGGTAGTTATTGGCTATATATATTTATTGAACGTATGTATAGATATGTGTGTGTGTGTGCGTGTGTGTATGTAAATACATACACACACACACACACACACACATATACATATATATCTATACATATATACATATATATATACATATACATATATATATATATACACATACATACATACATACATATATATATATACATACATATATACATATATATCTATACATATATATATATACACATACATACATACATGTGTGTGTGTGTGTATATATATATATATATGTATGTATATATATATATATGTATGTATGTATATATATATATATATATATATATATGTGTATATAAGTAGGGCATGTCCCCCTCCCCCTCTATATAGTCATAGTTTGTCTAAGTATAGTTGTATAACCTATCTTATATAGAATAGAGATCTTCAGGACCGGCTCTCTATATATCTCTTGAATATCTCCCAACTCTCTCTACTCTATATAGGAAAACTTACACCCACCCCAACTTTCTGTTTATCTTATATATATCCCACATATTAGATCAACTTGACTTATCTCATCCTATATGGGGCTATATGGACTCTATATAGGGGTGCACCAAAGTGAGTTCTCTATTAGTTCATTGTGGTTATACTATAGGACCTATC
>JARHVA010002750.1:162500-167500 GCA_037957365.1 Torreya grandis
TAGAGGGTGAGGGTGATGAAAAGGGCTTGACTAGTCCCCATATATATATAAGGCTTGTCATATAGATATAGGGGCCCAACCCCTATCCATGTATAACCATCAAGGCTTTCAATCACCATCCATATAGAGTAGAGGGCCCAACTAGTCCCCATCCCACATATATATATATAAGATAGGACCTTTAAACCCAATCAAGACCCATATAGACTTTATAGTGACCCATATAGATAGAGGGGCCTCAATGCTTTAGAATCCATATCCATTTGATGAGTAATATATATAGGGATAGGATGATCTAATATAGTAGGATATGAACATAGACATCTCTCACTTCACTTAATCGATGATTAGACTACACCCTATATATCTAATCCATATGCCCCCATAGGGGACTCAAGACTAGAGATGGGGGTATGACCCCATTAGATATAGATTGGGACTAGATATTCACTCTTCATATCAAGTAGGAAATCTTCAATTCAAACTTTTCATATTGAGTGAATACTTGTATAAACTCCCAACTATATCTAGAGTGTCCCATATATATATAGATGGCTCAACTCTATACTATGCCCCACCCCTCTCTATATAGATAGGGGACTCTATCTCTATGAGCTAAAATAGAGTCTTGAGGCCCCTCATCTAGTATATTAGAGATATATTCTAGTTTGGAGGCCTCTCATTTATCTAATCACCCTTATCTATAGATTTAACCCCATAGATAGATAGATGGAGCCAAAAAAATTATATACTCCCTCATATATATCTTTTTAGTCTAGCATAGCTCTCTCTATAGTACAGTTTATTTTTATATATATATATATATATATATATATATATATATATATATATATATATATATATAAATTTGAGCATAGCTCTATAATTATTGATGAACTTATGCCCTTACCATAGATAGGGTCATCTATATAGTGATAGTGATAGTGATAGTGATAGTGATGAAGGGGCCTCTTGATCTCTATCGAGTATTTTATACTCACTCCTCTATATTGATTTGGGTAAATAGGACCCCTTCATATCATGTATATAATAGATGGACCATTTACTCCTATATATATATATGTATGTATTTATGTATGTATGTATGTATGTATATATATATATATATATGTATGTATATATATATATGTATGTATGTATGTATATATATATATATGGACCATCAACCCATCTATAGATTGGTCTATGTTGATCGATAACCCCTTTTCTTATATCTATCTATTTATCTATGCATGGGAAGATTAGTGATTAAATAGGGGTGAAACATGACTAAGTCAGGTTGGGTATGAATATGGATCCCATATATATATATATATATATATATATATATATATATATATATATATGGGGCTTCGGTTGCATGAATGACCAACCTTATAGATATACAAATATATAGGAGTTACTAAAATCATAGTGGAGGTTGGGAGAGCCCCCCTTTCTATATATGGGATGGATTGGATTGGACCATAGTCAATAGCCTAGTAGATATACCAACTCCCAACTCCCAAATATATATAGGATGGGATGGGATGGGATGGGGGATGGGGATAGTTGTATCCTATATATCCTAGGCCTAGCCTAGTGCCATAGATAAGATCCCTCATCGAGGGATTCAAATTTCATATTTTATATTCTAAATTCCAAATTCTATTAGATGGGGATAAGGATGGGCCCTCTATATATAACTCACTTGATATATAAATTTATATATGGGTATGTGTCATCCTCAGTTGATCACCAAGAAACCTATGGAATCACTAGCATTAAGATTTAGAACCTATTGAATTTTGGTCAGATAGAAAGATAGGGGCTTTGCTACTACTAGATAGAAGATAGGGGTTATGCTACTATCATATAGAAAAGATATATATGGATTGTCCCCCTCTTTGTATATGGTGAATGGTAAATTTTATAAGATATGATCAAGTTGAGTAAATACCTCTTTTAAGGAGAGTAAAATAATCTCTCGAGTAACCCCTATCTACCATCTAATCTATATAAGGGAATGTTGGTCAAGCATCACATCATCTATAGGTGGTGAATATGAATAAGTAGACTTACATGTATGATGCCCCATTAGAAATATATTTGATAGGGCTTTGTGGTTCTTGACCCCCTCCCCTCTTATATGGGTCTAATCTCAAATGTAGGGATAGGGACTACCAACTATCACTTAGCCACCCTCTATAAAATAGATATATATGGCTCACCATGAAGATGAATTAGAAGTATTTATAGTGGAGGGGGTCTTCAACATAAAGATAGGGTCCTCAACATAGGTCCTCAAAAATTTATCTCTAGGGTTCTCAACAAATAGATAGATAGGGTATATACACTCTATATATAGAGGGGGCCAATAGGTACTTCTCCCTCTATTTATTTAGAGGAAGGTCCCTCTCTCCCCTATATAGTTAGAGGGGGGTTTTAACCATTTAACTCCAATAACCCCCTCTCTATATGATAGGGTTAGATCTACCCCTCTATATATATGCACCTATGAACCTATCTATGTATTTATCTATATGCCCTCCTCTCTCTAATTTTATATGGGGTGCCATGTAGAGTAGATCAGATCTATATAGGGGGGAGCCCAAGATAGAGTTTCTTTAGATCCCCCCTAAATACATCTACCACATATAAATTTGATAGGCCTAGATAGATATATAGGGTTGGGGCCTCTCTATATAGATGGAATGGGGAGCCCTAGATAGACTTTCATTGTCTCTCCCTCAATAGATCTACCATATATATATATATATATATATATATATATATATATATATATATATGGTTAGGGCCCAATATATAGAGTTTTTTAATCCCCCTTTATATATGGGGAGTGCTAAGAGAATTCCCATATATATATATATATATATATATATATATATATATATATATATATATATATATATATATATATATGGGATATGCTACATCAAATAGGGGCATATAGATGGATAGGGGTACCCTCTATATATAGATGGGATATATAGGGACCCCCTCAAGAAAGATTTTCTCTGGCCCTCTCTATATATATGGTCTATCCCATTAAATCTATAGGGTATAGATGGGGATGGTGATTAGAATTAGATATAGTTTATATAAAGGAAAAAAAACCCTATCTTGGGGCCCTATATATAAACTAAATGAACTCTAATATATACTAATCCTAAACTATATACCATGGATAGATATAAAGGGCTCACCAATTTCGTAGAGCTTGTATTAGTTACATATATATATAGATATAGATTCTCTCAAAATTGGATTTGATCCCCTATCTATATATATCCTCTATAGTTGGTCGACCCTAGATAGATATATTCCAATTATCAGACTATCTAACTTAGAATCTATCTATGATTTGGGAGGGGGGTCATGATCTAGTATAGATATAGGGTCTTGGGTACCCAATCTATATATAGATAAGGGCTAGAGAGAGATATGGGTGCCATAGTGGGATATGGGGGCCTATTATATGGGTCATGCTTCAAGATAGAGATAGGATGTAGTGAGTGTCAAGTCTAGTGCCAATCCTAAATGGGTAAGAATCCAAGCTAACAAGTGAAGCTAGGTAGTCCCATATCTATCCCTATCTAAATAGGGGTGGCCTTATCTATCCTTATCTAAACAAGGGGGCCCAATCCCATTTTTTTGTTATGAAACTTCTAGATATATAGGGATTACATATATATATATATATATAGGCCCTAGGCCCACATCACCAAAGAATGACACTACCACTACTACCCTCCTTTGAGAACTCAAGTCCTAAGGCAAAGGCACAAACACTATTAAGTAGTTTGTCGAGGTCTATCTAGTGGGTCTCCCCCCTATATATCCATCGGAGGCTCAAGACTCCCTCATTTCAGTCATTCATGCACCTAAGGGGTCTTATAGCCTATGGATAAAGAGGATTTTCTATGGTTATGCTCAGAAAACTATTGATTATCTATTGTTGGGTCCCCCTAGACTCTATATATAGGCTACTCTAACCATTTATATTATAGTTAGGCTGATATAAATATAATAGAATTGTTAGTAGAGTGTTTCCAAAAAATAATCCATATCTATATGGCAACCTATTATGGAATGAGGATCTCATACAGAAATGAAACCGATCTAGCTTCCCCCCATGGATATCTAATATAGGCCCATCCCTATCACCTATCAATTTATAAAGGGCCCTGTCTTATCTACACACACACACACATATATACATATACATATATATATACATACATACATACATATATATATATATATAATAGATAAGCACCTAGAATAGATAGGGCTATACCCAAATAGATATATAGGACACTCCCCCCATTCACATATATAATAGAATGGGTTATGATGTATGGAATCAAGATCTTACATAGATAGATATGGAGGATTGGTGACCCCATCCCATCTTATGATGTAGAGAATCAAGAACTATATTACTCCTCAAGATATAGATATAAGTGACCACCCCCAGATATAGATATATGATGTATATAATATAGATTGAACCATCCCATCTATATATATGGGGATACCTATCTATCCCATATTTATATAGAGAGAGGGGGACCCTTGCCTTACCCAAGAAAGTAGTTGGCTAGATTAGAGCCCTATCTATCCCATATCTATATATAGAGAGAGAGGGACCCTTACTTGACCCAATCCCTATCTATGGGGGGGTCGAGTACCTCCCCCTCCTCTCCCCTCTCTAACTATATGAGGAGTCCTATCTATCTATTACACCCTTCCCCTTGTATTCACCATATGGAGGCCCTATCTATCTTCATCCCTATATTTAAGCTCCATATAAATAGGGAAGTGGATCAATGAATGATCCCAACTATATATAGGGAAATCTAGTCATAAATCTTTCTAGGTCCCCCATGATATATAGATATAGATTTTTCACCCCCTACTCTCTCTTTCTCTCTCTCTCTCTCTATATATATATATATATATATATTTATATGGTG
>JARHVA010002750.1:172500-212500 GCA_037957365.1 Torreya grandis
GTTGAGGAACCTAAGATCTGGACTTAACCTCCACCTCCACCATAGCCAAAACCACAACCTCATTATTTTCTAATCATCTTGTGTTCAAATTTGAGGAACTTTAGATTTGGACTTAATCTCCACCTCCACCATATCCAAAAAAACAACCTCAACATCTTGGTAGAGGAGCCTAAGATTTGGAATTAACCTCTACCTTAACCTCAACCTCAACCTCTTGGGAATACAATGCAATGTTGAGGAGCTAGAGATCTAGACAAACTCAACCTCTTGGTAGAGGATCTTAAGATATAGACTTAACCTCCACCTCAACCTCAAACTCTTAGAGTAGGATATTAATATCTAGACAACCTTAACCATAACCACAAACTCAACCTAAGCCTTAACCAAAACCTCAACCTTAACCTTAACCTCAACCTCAACCTCTATAGTGTGAGTATAGAGAATTCCATTATGACTATTAAAAGAGTAGATCTAAGCCACATGAGGGAAGAAGAACATGCCTGAGAGAGAATACCGACTGACTATTCTAGGGGAATAGTGTTTGGGGTGGGTATTAGGATGTCACCCTTGGGGAACTAAAGAGGAATGAATGCACTGAATAGCCCCAATTAGAGTATGATTAGGACCAAATGAATCAAGACCATTTGGGGAGCTATGTTTAACCCCTCACCTTTACCTTTCCCTTTCCCTTCCCTACCCCACTCTATGTTATCCACCTTCTTATCTAAATATACCTCTACCTCTACCTCTACCTCTACTTCTACCAATACCATAGGTCCATAATTATTGATACCCTCCCTTATAATATGATTGACTTCCTCTATAGTATGTAAATTGAAGGTCCCTATAGTGACTTCCCCCAAATTTAGTAGGATAACCCCCTTAGAAAGAGGTTAAGATTTAGCCCACCATAGGGTTCTTTCTATTTAAGGGGCTGCCCCATCTTTTGAGTTTTTTGGGGAAGCTGTGGGGGCCTTTCTCTCTATATATCTAGTCCCTCCCCTTGAAAATGGATTTTTACATCTCTCCTTGGTCTCGAACTAATTCACTCCACTTTCACTTTGGGTAAGGTTCATGGTAGAATCTTTAGTATAGATAGATAGGGCTTAGGGGAAGGGGAGGGGTATTTTCCATGCTCACCCCCACCCCATAAATAGATAGGGGAGACTAGGTATTTTTTTATGATATCTATCTTCTTCACCAACCTTCTACAAATATTATTCACCCACCTCATATTGAAGGCTATCAGTCTTTTCTCTTATCTCCAATAGGTAGGTTAGGGACCTTTCTTTACACTTTAGGGTTTGTATATACATTAAGGATCCTAAGAGGGGCATAATACTGAGTCATTTCTATTCACACTAAATTGATGGTGATGGAATAGAGGGAGAGAGAGGTATTTCAATTAATTTTGAGAGATATCTTTCTTATTCTTAAGATTCCCACTGATTTGATTCTAAGAGCCTATTCTTGTGATTCTCATTGATTTGATTCTAGGATTCCCATTGATTTTATTTTAAGAGACTATTCCTAACATTCCCAATGATTTTATTCTGAGAGAGGTATTCCAACTAATTTGATTCTAAGAGAGATATTTTAATTTATTCTAAGATTCCCATTGATTTGATTTTGAGAGAGGTATTCCAACTAATTATGAGAGATCTTTTAATTGATTTTGAAAGAGGTATTCCAATTGATTTGATTCTTAGAGAGGTATTCCAACTAATTCTGAGAGAGATATTTTAATTAATTCTAAGAGAGGTATTCTAATTTATTTGATTCTAAGAGAGGTATTCCAACTGATTTGATTCTAAGAGAGATCTTTAAATTGATTATTATAGAGGTATTTCAATTTGTTTTGAGAGAGAGATTCTACTATTCTTGGTTCCCAATTCTACTCCTCCTAGTTCTTGGTTATATTATTCCTAGTTCTTGATCCATCTTATTAGCAAATGGTAGGAATTATTATGGTGGATCAGTGCATTAAACATAGGGATTCAATCTTCTCTAAGGGTTAGGGATTAAATCTCATTCAAACTATTATTATCTTCTCATTTTGTGTTAGTGTATTCCTTTCCCATCCTAAGCAGTGATCTATGGGTGATGGATAAATGAGAATATAGGGTGATTATGGAAATGGTGACTCATTCCATTTAGTATTAAAAAATTTGTTCCATGACTATCAAGTTAAGGAATAATTGGTCAATGACTATCTATGTAGAAATGCCCTGCCCCTAATATAAGAAAACATATTAGTGTGATGATGGTCTAACATAATGATGGAAAGATGAACCTAGATTGGCCATGAGGGGAGTGATGAGAACCACCTCCTCTTATCCCATCCATTCTAAATTTATTTACTCTGCCTCTAAGGTGGGGCCTCTATGTGCTCTTACACCCATCCCACTCTTCTATTCAGCACCAAGGGATAATCACCTATCATGTAACTACACACACACACACACACACACATATTGGCACAAGTGTAATATGACCAATGGTTGGTATCATGTATATAATGGATGTGACACTTAGCATATATATATATACATATATATACATATATATATATACATATATATACACACACACACACACACATATATATATATACACACACACATATATATACACATACATACATATATATACATATATACATATATGTATGTGTCTATATATATATATATATATATATATATATATATGGGCACAAGTCTAATATGACCAATGCTTGGTATCATGTATATAATGGATGTGACACTTAGTCGATGCTGACCACTGATACTGACTATATACATTGGACATTAGATATTGGATGAGGATGAGTTGTATGCTAGTTATCTTAGAATGGAATGGGATTCTAAGGAGTATAGATATAATAGGGCCATAGGTTAAGATTACCTTCCTAGGAATGGGATTAAATCCCTCATGATCCACCTAGAATATATTCTATATGATCCAAACTAGTTTAACCAAAGCTTTAGAGAGAATCTTACTGCTCAACAACTAACCCAACCATAGAGGAAACAATGTCTCACTTCTTTAATGGTATTTGGTTCAACTAGGTATTACCTATACCATATATCATATTGATCTAGATCATTTTTTCCATACTTGGTAGAGCTTGGAGAATAGCCCTAAGCTCTAGTGAACTATCTATAATTGAGTCATCTAGAGTCCCCATACAGATAGATATTTATTCTAACCATACAGGATGATTGATCTAGCCATAGTAGATGTAGATATAGATATGTATACCATTATATACATGATACAACTATTGACTCATATCACATATAGTCTATATGATGCACTTAATATACCCTTATCTCCTTAGTTAGTGGTGGGGTCCCCTATAAACTTCTAGGTTCCCTTTCTCTATATATATGGGAGATTGGGACCCCACCCTTCCTCTCTATATATGGGGAGATAGGGATATTTATGTAATCCTAACAAATCCCCTATTCCTTTTTCCTATTTTTTGGGTGTGAACCAAACCTAATGGTTGATCCCTGCTCCAATCAATAGTTTCTTCATCACTCACTCACCAGCTTAACCTCAACAACTAATTAATAAGACCCCATATAGGGATGGGATAGGATAGAGGCACCCCATATAAAGAGGGGATAGGGGGCACCCCATATAGGGACAATATATGGGGACCCTATATAGGGATAGGGAAATATAATGTATTATGACTAGATTTGATTGCTCGTACTAATATACCACTACTCTACTCTCCCATCAGCATCTGACCAACTGTGTGTGTGTGTGTGTGTGAAGTGAATATGGATATGTATATCCAACCTATATACTTTTCACTTAAAAATTCCCTCTCCTTCATCTTAATTAGCCATGGGGTTATGGCCATATAGTGGAAAGTGATTCCAGTCAAGCCCATCATGTGACTAGATTAGATCAAGGTGGGGTGGGTTTAGGTAGATCATGCTAGTCTTATACAATTATATGGGATAGGTGTAGGTAGAACATGATAGTTAATTTGATTTGATGTCTTGGATTATTTAATGATGATGGGGCTATCAAGGGTTTTAGTTTATTTATCAATGATATCACACATCAGACTCTAACCATATATAGTTGTAGCTAAAGAGGATCAATCATGGCACATAAATGACTAGGCAAGCTTATATGGGCCTATATATCTATGGATCTAGATATATATGTAGGCTCAAGAGCCTAACCCATATATATAAATTAGTCATGTCCATGATCAAGATAACTAGAACTAAATAGTGGTGGTGGAGGGCATTCCTTAACTCTAGACAGAATAAAGTTTCCCACTCTCTTCTCTCTTTATAGAGAGAGGATTCTAACGATTATCCACTATCTAAATCTATCTTATTTGAATTGAGTGGTTCATGCACTATCATGTATTTTTTTATTTTTAGCCATCTAACTAAACCACATAGATCAATGGGGGATTTCCTCCTCCCCTCAAAATCTAGATGGAGGGTTGGTGCTCTCTTCCCTCAATAACAAAATAGAGGTTTGGTTGGTGTGTGTGCTCAATATAAGGTTGACACATTTCCTATATACCTATAATAGATATAGAGGGTTGGTGCCTCTCATCTAATTTTTGGAATAGAGAGGTGGGGAATCAATGAATAGAGGTTGGGTGAATTTCCTCAATTATCTAGATAGACAGGAGGTTTCCTCTAGTATATATAGGTAGGGAATATCTTCTCCATTTCTTATAGAAGTATGAGGTAACATATTCTATAGCTTAATTGGCATAATATAGTATAAAGTTATCTTATATATATATATATATATATATATATATATATAGGGAGGGGGTGGGGGGCATAGTATAGAGATAGATATAGAGGGGCATACATGATATGCCCATATATAGATAGGTGAAATGCCCATTTATAGATTAACCTATGCCCCTTGTAGACACCGAAATCGTGTCAACTCCCCTGGTCCTTCCCCGTCTTATTCTTCTTCGCCTATCGAACCCTTGTCGATCACTTGTTTCACCAACCTTGACCCTGGCAGCATGTAAAGATGAGCACAGAGCTAAAGATAGACTCTATCCCCATTATGCATCTGCCGACGTCGGTCTTTACCCGACCGATGTCGCCGACATCGGTCACCTATCGGCCGACGTCGGCAATCCTGCCGACGTCGGTCACCTTCCCCCGGTCCGTTATCAGTTACCATTCAGTTTCCCGAAACGGTTGACGAACCGTTTCTGGAACCGTCCCCGTCCCCCGCCTTCATCAACCTCTGCCAGCCATTTGAGCCAGGATCCCCGAACGCTATCCGAGAAAATGCTGAGCAACCAACCTACGAACTCCTCCATCAACCTGCAAACTCCGAGCAATCATCAACACTACGACATCAACTAATCTGCACACCATGGCTTTCATCACGTCTTCTATTAGGTAAGTATTATTCTATTTATTTCATTTCTTTCTCAGTTATTATTTATCAGTTCTGTTATCCCTGCCTCTATCCCGACTCCCCCAGACTCTCTCAGACCCTGTCTCGACTCTCCCAGACTCTGTCCCGACTCTGTCCAAAACCCTACCCTGACCTTATCAGACCCTGTCCCGACTCTGTCCAAAACCCTACCCTGACCTTATCAGATCCTGTCCCAACTCTGTTCAGCCCTATCCCGACTCTGTTCAGCACTGTCCCGACTCTGTTCAGCCCTGTCCCGAACCTGTCCAGACTTTTCCAGAACCTGCCCCTACCGACGCCGGTCACTACCCCGACCGACGACGGCACCTTAGCCGACGCCGGTCACCACCCCGACCGATGCCGGCACCATAGAGACCGACGCCGGTGACTGTGCAGAATAGTGTTGCATATCAGGTACGCTCTTTATTTTTCTGTCATTTATTTCTGTCATTATCATCTACTTTCGTCCAATTTTCTACTCTTTTTTATCAGTGGGTTGATATCCTTCTAGGGAGTCTTCGTACTTCCGGGATCGAGCGTTCGCCTGACAACCCACCATATCTTTGACTAATGTTTTTTCGTGTTTTAGCCTTTTCCTCGCAGGTGTCATTCCTCCACAGCAAAAGAGGAGAATCTTTCAACGTCTAATTTCGGTGCACACAACTTTATCAGGTACTTCTAGCCTTGACCATCTTTTAGTTTCTTATTTCTTCTTTGAATGTAGAAAGCAATTTTGCATTAGAAACATTCTGGCACGCCCGGTGGGACCCTAGGTCCTCCTTGGGTTCTTTCCTTCTTTCGTTCATTTAGGCATTAGGTTTCTTCCTTTTCGCCTCCTTTCGTCTCTTCTTAAACGACATCATAAGCAGAACTAAAACGAACATTTCTTTCTTTCTTGCATTTCTAGACTAGCTAAAAGTCATACTCTTCGACTCTTTCTCCATTCGTCTTCATACGAACAAACATTTCAACTTGGACATTAAAACACTTTGCATTCATTTCTGTTTGCCTGCATCTTTTAGACCACACAGTAATTAAACCGCATATTGAATTAATCTAGATCACTTGATGTTACACGACCAAACCACCTGCACAAAACAAACATAAAACTTACCTGAGACAAGGCCTGACTGGGATTTCATCCCCCAGTGAATACCTTACCCATCCCGGTGACCCTACTTGGATTTCATCACCAATGGGGAAGCCCACTCCGTTCTCTGGCGGAGTATAATCTCTAGGCGAGGTATATCTTGGCTAAGCGAGACCAGCTAACCACTGAAATCGTGAAGTGAGGGGAGCTTGCTCCTTAGCACCAGGCCACGTACCAGACCCTAACACAGACTTCTTGAGCACCATAACAAAACCCGAAACCATCCATAAACTTCTTCTAGGACCCGACTCACAAAGCCAACCTCCCCAAACACACATTCTAAGGCATAAGCCACTATAATCCAAAAAATTTTTACTTCTAGAATTTTAGGATCTGCTTGTGTCTTCATCTTTTTAGTTCTTATCTGCTTGTTTGAGCATGTAAGGACGTTCTCTCTTGCCTTTTATGGTTTTGACACACAGTCAAACCAAAGCCCTTTTTTGACCACTCTGGCCATCAACTACTTTCGTCTACCTCATCTCTAACCCGTCCTATCATGGAGTTCCACTCGGAGACTGAAAGAACTCCTACAGGACCGACCCTGACCCCGACTCAACTTCCCATCATCCCTGAAGGGGACCAAGATTTCAAAAAATTCCTGGACCTCAATACCGCAGCCCTCCATAACTATCTCGCAAGAAATCCAACGCGAAACCTCTCGGGTGACATGGCGACGACATCCACACCATTCGCCTCCCAACCTTTTTTGACTCAGCCTTTCGCCTCAACCGTTAACTCAACCATGGCCAATACGCAAAGTTTGGCCTCTTCGTCTATTTTTAGACTGACCTCCATCGGGGTTTCGTTACCCCCTCAATCATCTACAAATCAACCAAGTTCTACATCATATCAGAACTTGATTGCCTCGACCCCTTACACTCTTGTGCCCACAAATGTAGGAGTGCCAACCTATCCCTCTACCAGTGCCGCTATTCAACCACCTTTGGCGGTGCCTAGTCAACTTATACCTTCGACCTTCATGACACAACCACCCTTAACCTCTACTTCTGCCTCTGCGACTAGTCATCCGTACGTTACACCCTTACTGGTACAACTGACTACGTCGCATACCTCTTCTAGCCTCTTTCAAGCACCTTACAACCTTAGGGGCGCTCCGTCCACCAATCCATCAGCAGACGTCATCAAGATGCTGATGGATAAAATGTCCAGTCTCGAAGCTTCTATCTCCGGTTCAAATAATATCTCTTCATATGACCAGATTTACAATGAGCCCATTCATCCTTCTGTCCCTATTCGACCATACCCCAACCATTGGGAGCTTCCTAAATTTACTCACTTTCAGAGTAAGGAAGACCCACAACAACATCTATGGGCATTCAGACATGCCTGCTACCTTATTGCCCACGACGATGCGTTATTATTACGCACGTTTCCTATGTCTCTTTCTGGCCCTGCCCTTGACTGGTATAGCTCCCTTGCCAGACACTCTATCTTTTCCTTCATTCAACTCACCCAACTATTTCTTGACCATTTCTCAATCAATATCACTAAACAAGTTTCGATCACAGACCTTTACTCCATTAGGCAATTTGACGATGAATCAGTAGTTGATTTTGTCACCCGTTGGAGAGACTTGAGTAATCAACTCTCTTTCTCCTTGCCTCAACCCGAGCTCATTGAGCTCTTTTCCCGAGCATGTGTCAGTCACATCTCATCTACCTTGCGGGTTCAAACATTCCACACTTTCGACGAGGCCTTCACCATGGCCCAAAAGCTTGAACTCTGCGCTATTGAAGAAGATAAGGTCAAATTGTGTAACGCTAACACAAGAACCAATGACCATTCTTCTTCCAGACCTTCTTCTGCCCACTCTCAATCTAAGGAGTTGGCGAACACTGTCATCTCTAGACCATCATCTTCAACAATAACTAATCGACCAACATCTTCAACATTAGACTACATCAATAAACATTTTCAATGTCAATCCATACAGCGTCAATTCACTCCAATTGGAGAGTCATATGCCTCTGTCTTGGATAAACTCATCAAGCAGGGGGTCCTCAATCTCCCTTCAATTCGACCACATCAATTCGACCCCTCAACACCTATCCCTGCATGGTACAGGGAGAATCACTTTTGTAACTATCACCGTGTCAAAGGCCATGATACGGATCACTGTCAAACTTTTAAAAACCTCGTCCAGAACATGCTAGACAAGGGTGATCTTATCTTGGATAACCCGAACGCACCGCCCAACCAAAACCTCAACATCTTCAAACAACCTTTTCCTAATCACCCGCCTACTCAAGACAACATCCAAACCATGATCAATGACCCTCAAAACCATATACACACCATCAACACTATCTTACCTCTTGTCCCTGACCAACCTTCTTCACAGGATGAAGAACCCTCTTCTCCTATTAGTCCTCCATCTATTTCTCCTATATTGGAGGACGCCTTGATCACACCTACACCATTAGCCCTACCTTCATCCAAAGACCTTACCTCTCCTACTCCTCAAGCACAAGAAGAAGGCATGATCATCCCTACCATCTGCCCACTTGAGGAACCACCCTCTCCTATTTCTTCTCCACCAAGAGAAGACCCTATCTCTTCACCCATTTCGATTGAGGAAGACCCAGTCACGGTTTCCTCTTGCCCTTTGCCTGAGATTGTTACATCTCACTCACCTCTATCCACATCTAAACCCAAACTCGTATCTAACCTCGCCTCACACAATAGTGGCCCTCGACCCAAACCCACGAAGATCATTAGACCACATCAGAGGACTCCTCCCCCACCTTCGTCATTACCTTCAATCCTAGGCCCACATCCATCCACTTTAATTGGAGTGCTTCCTACTCCCATCCTTCACAGAGGCACGTCACCTCCATTACTCTATCAACCTGTCAAACATATATCTCCCTCAAATCATCGACCAATGTCTCTTACACCTCTTAAACCAACGTCATCAACCCTCACTGCAATAAAATATCCAGACCCGTTAGCAGGTTCTTATACCTTGCTGTTACGGCACTTGTTGTAGTCATCTCGCCTCAACCTTCCACCTCTCAAACCATATCATTCTCTCAGACCTAAACCACCTTGGTTCGCCGACACTCGTATTTGTGTGTATCATCGCACGCCTAGACACGACACGGAACATTGTTGTGCCCTCAAGGTCGCCATTCGCCAATGTCTGGGGAATGACACCTCTCTTCTTGACCACGTTATCAAGCCTTCAACACCGCCCCTCTCATCAACTCTCGGATCAAGACCCTCTTGGTTCGACAACTCTAAATACTGTCACTATCATCATACTCCAGGACATGACACTGAGCGTTGTTGCGCTCTTAAAGCTGTCATTCGTCACCAACAGAGAAAGGATTCCCTTCTCATCAAGGATCCTCTAGACCTTCCCTCCCATAAATCATCAACACCAACTCATACCTCTTCAACCTCATCACCTAAATCGGGATCTCCACGCCAGGTTCTGGTTCCTTTGTCACCTTTAACCCCCTTATTCGACATCAACACAGTCCATCTGACCACTAAACCTCAACCTACCTTAACCAATTCATCAAACATTCTCCCTAGCCGCTGGGGGAATTCAACCTTCATCCAAACTTCGACCAATTTTTCAACACAGTCTCGACCACATATCAATCACTCTTTCAACTTAGCCTCAACCAGACTAGCAACCAAACATTTAACCCAACCTCAACCAAACATTCAACCCAACCAAAGACCAAATACCAACCAATCAACCCTCGACCAACCATTGACCAACTATCAAACGACCAAATCTCAATCAAACATTGACCAACCCTTTTTATCCACACATTCAACCAGTCTCAATCAATCATCAACCATATCAACAACTTCACATCCACTCATCAATCAACACGTGACCAATATGGAGCGAAGTAAATGAGGCAAGTTTGCTCCTAATTGGCTCGGACCTTTTATTATCACACACAAGTATGGATCAGGGACTTACCGTCTGTCTTCTCTTGATGGACGCCCAGAACCTGAGCCTCTTAATGCGTTGCATCTGCGACCGTTCTACTGCTAGTCGAGTATTCGTCCACTTGACACTTAACTTGAGCTCGTCCCTTGAGCAATCCCCATCCTCTTCATCCTACTTCCTTTCAACCCTATTCCTCTTAACAACTCCTATACCCCTTTTATGATACATGGATGCTTTGTCCTAATAAAAGGGAGCCCTTGACCTTCTACAGTCTTGTCCATGACTCACATTTCTATAAAAACAAATCAAGATGTCAAAACATATCCATGGTCACTATATCAATATCAAAATCACAAAACAAGCAGACTACTCCCTCGAAGGACAGCTGTACTATCATTGCTGTAATAAATAGACTGCTCCCTCGAAGGACAGCTATTCACAAGCCTTTATATTAAACAAAAATCTAGACCACTCCCTCAAAGGATGGCTATGACTACTCTGGCAATAAACAGCATTATTTTAGAAGCTTCCCGCATCGATCAGCTTCACAACCTGACCACTACAGCAAATGACATCTCTATGCAGGCTTCCCGCATTGATCAGTCTGCGCCAAAAAAAAAAAAAAAAAAAAAAAAAAAAAAAAAAAAAAAAAACGAGTCACGGACTTGACTTGTAGTTGTCTCAGGGTCTCCTATAAAAAGGGGCAAAGTTATCTCTGCTCTTAAAATGGGTTACCCTCTTTCCTCCTCCTATTACCTACTCAAGGGACTTTGAGCTCACTTTAATGTCTCAGTGATTCGATTACCGCTCTAACATAACTATGGTCAACGACGTCACGCATGAATGGGGCTCTTGGTTCTCATAACCCCTATCTATGCTATCTTTTTGGTCCTTGTCAATAAAAGAGCAATATGCTTTTCACTTCTTCTGCACTTTGGTCACATTCACCTTCATCACTTGTCGATCAACTCACTTCAACTCTCTTTTTAGACCATCAACATGACCTACCCTGTTCCCCCTAGTTTCTATGGACACCAATACACATGGAAACTATCGACTCAACCCAATTTATGTTAAGCATAAACCAATACTTGCTGAAGCATAAATAGACCTCAATTCATTTTTAGCATACATCCATCACGCATATGGAATATTGCTAGGGATGAAAAACTCCTCAACCAATGTTGCAGAATACACCATTTGGAAAAGGCTGCAACATCTTTTTTTTCCTCACCATCCCTTTGACCCTTCCTCCCTTCTAGGGAGAACTACATCGGCCTGAGGCCCTATCACCAGGGCTATGTAGGCAGCACTCAGTTGACATGGGGTCTTTTGGGGTTAGCTCGGCCACATCCTTTCGTCCATTCATCCATCCATCGACCACCAACCATTGGAGATCATGCCTATCTCCTCCGACCTTGACCACTTCCAAGACGTTGTTGCCTTGGTTGTTTTTGCATGTATGCTACCTCATGACTGGTTAGCAAAATTGTGCGTAGACCTTTTTGGACCCTCACAAGTATAGGATCGCACACCGGTTGATCCGCACTACTTGTGACTTTTTTGCGTTTCTAGGAGCACTTCCTGAGCCCGGGATACCTGGAACGCGATGACCCATTTGGAGCTTCAGCTTAGATTGAGTGACCCGATCAGCAGATGACTAAATGCTGGGGCCCGGTTACTTCAATTTTGGCACTCCTTGACCCTTGACCTGTGACACTTTGGCTTGACCATCTCGTGTAGTGGTATGCGCGCAATCACAACCTTTACAGCGTTCACCCTCACCCCTTTTTCATCCGCTCTTTATCAAATCAGTACCTGATTCCCGGTTCCCTTCCCTCGACTCCTGCTTTGAGGGGGAATACCTCATCCTTACTCGGGGCATTTTGCTTCCTATTTTGTCTTGCAGTTCATTCAAACAACCAACAAGACGAAATCAACCTTATCCCTCCCCTGGGGCACTCACTCCTATTTTTGTCTTGCAGTTCATCCAGAACAACCAACAAGATAAAAAGGGGCAAATGTAGACACCGAAATTGTGTCGACTCCCCTGGTCCTTCCCCGTCTTATTCTTCTTCGCCTATCAAACCCTTGTCGATCACTTGTTTCACCAACCTTGACCCTGGCAGCATGTAAAGATGAGCACAGAGCTAAAGATAGACTCTATCCCCATTATGCATCTGCCGACGTCGGTCTTTACCCGACCGATGTCACCGACATCGATCACCTATCGGCCGACGTCGGCAATCCTACCGACGTCGGTCACCTTCCCCCGGTCCGTTATCAGTTACCATTCGGTTTCCCGAAACGGTTGACGAACCGTTTCTAGAACCGTCCCCGTCCCCTGCCTTCATCAACCTCTGCCAGCCATTTGAGTCAAGATCCCCGAACGCTATCTGAGAAAATGCTGAGCAACCAACCTACGAACTCCTCCATCAACCTGCAAACTCCGAGCAATCATCAACACTACGACATCAACTAATCTGCACACCATGGCTTTCATCGCGTCTTCTATTAGGTAAGTATTATTTTGTTTATTTCATTTCTTTCTCAGTTATTATTTATTAGTTCTGTTATCCCTACCTCTATCCCGACTCCCCCAGACTCTCTCAGACCCTGTCTCGACTCTCCCAGACTCTGTCCCGACTCTGTCCAAAACCCTACCCTGACCTTATCAGACCCTGTCCCGACTCTGTCCAAAACCCTACCCTGACCTTATTAGACCCTGTCCCAACTCTGTTCAGCCCTGTCCCGACTCTATTCAGCGCTGTCTCGACTCTATTCAGCCCTGTCCTGAACCTGTCCAGACTTTTCCAGAACCTGCCCCTACCGACGCCGGTCACTACCCCGACCGACGACGGCACCTTAACCGACGCCGGTCACCACCCTGACCGACGCCGGCACCACAGAGACCGACGTCGGTGACTGTGCAGAATAGTGCTGCATATCAGGTACGCTCTTTATTTTTCTATCATTTATTTCTGTCATTATCATCTACTTTCATCCAATTTTCTACTCTTTTTTATCAGTGGGTTGATATCCTTCTAGGGAGTCTTCGTACTTCTGGGATCGGGCATTCGCCTGACAACCCACCATATCTTTGACTAACATTTTTTCGTGTTTTAGCCTTTTCCTCACAGGTGTCATTCCTCCACAGCAAAAGAGGAGAATCTTTCAACGTCTGATTTCAGTGCGCACGACTTTATCAGGTACTTCTAGCCTTGACCATCTTTTAGTTTCTTATTTCTTCTTTAAATGTAGAAAGCAATTTTGCATTAGAAACACCCCTCACCAATATATATCTATATGGTGGCATAAAATATAACTTAGATATCTATCTAGTGGCATAAACTATAGAGCAAGGCATAGATGAGTGGGGATGGACCATCCCAAAGATTGATCTATGATCATTATATCATGTATATAATATATAAAATAACTATCTCATATGTTTATTACATATGTGGAATGAGTGGTAGAGCCCTATCTATCTATCCCTAGCCTTACCCCATATAGATATCCCATATAGATAGATAGGGGTGCCAAAAAAACTCCATCTATCCCCCTTATCTATCTATATATATGGGATATATAGGGGAAATAGATAGGGGATAGATAGTGGTGATATAAAAATTATATATAACTTGAAGTGAATAATGTCCATCTCCATCCCCATCCCCATATATATAGATGATATATGATGTAGGTAGGCTCCCCGCATTTAGATACAAATATATACCCCATATATAGACATGATATCTAGGTATCTCTCCATCCTTGCTATATATAGATTATATAGTTGGGTCAGCTATATACATATCCATTTCTTTTAGACCTTAGAGTAGGGATCTATTTGAGTCTATAATCATCTTTCATTGATCTATCCATCTACATCTATAAAGTAGAGATAGTGACCCTCTAAATAGAAGAAAGGTATGGGGGCCCAACTCTAGAACTACTAGATATAGCTAGCCACCTGACTCTCAATATCTATCCTCACCCACATCTTTATATAGGGATAGGATAATAGGAGAGAACTATATATCTATCCATAATAGTTGAGTTTAGTTTGAGATTCACTTAGGGGCATGGTCTATATTTTCTTGGACCCCATAGGGAGATTATAGATGATTTAGAAATAGAGGGATAATAAACTTGAACCTAGGGGCCTATAGCTAGAGGGCCATATCTAGTCTATATACAAGGTAGGGGGTGAGATGGATATTCCTTTATAGGTGGCACAATAGAGTAATTTTTAATCCAATGGCATATTATCCTATCCCATCTACCCTATATATCTATTATTCACCCATAGTGCGATACAAGTTATCAAGAGTGATTATCTATTTATAGTCAGGTATCTATCTATAGTTAGGCTAGGATAATTTAGATAAGGGGTCTAATGGCCTAATCTATATATATTTGGGGAAAAGGGTAACTAAACTATCTATAGTCCTCTATCTAGACCCCTTCTCCCTATATATATGGACTGATAGGCCCCTAGATAATGGTGGGGCCATAGAATTCATCTATTTGGGGCCTATATATATGGTCTCAACACTTGATTGATAGATCAAGACTCTCTATATCTCTATATAGTCATCACCTTATATATATGGTGACATAACCTAAGGTCTCAATTTACCCTATATAAATAGATGGTGACAACATAATATATTATTATAATATCTAGGATCGAGGGTGATAATCACCCCAAATTTGAGGATGGATGGTTATGGTTAAGATGCCCCAAATTCCCTTCCTTGAATGTGGAGAGGAGATGGAGAGGAATTCTCAATGTTCTTAAGATGCCCCATAGACCTATCTACTCCCACCCATTTAAAACTCTACTATGGGGTGGGTGGGATCCCTATATATTAAATAGTGAGTTGGGAGTGATCACTATCATTATTATTAATTTAATCAATCAACTAGGCCCATATAAAATGTAGAGAATTCAGTGAATTTAGATCAATTGGGTGCCCCACCCCCTCCCCCTATTGGTACTATTAATTGATAAGGTGATAGCCTCCATACTTTATGGATCTAAAACCTAATAGCGAGGGGAGACCTAGCCATATTGGAGAAGAAACCATGGTGATATATATACAATATATAAAATTAGCTTCATCCTCATCTTAGTTCCCTCTCCAAACATAAGGTAATCCCCCTCATTGTGAGGTGCAACCCAACCCCCCTCTCTCTATAGTTAACATGCCCATATTATTCACCACTAGCCCAAACTAGATATAGTTATAAAGGGATATATAAATGGGTATGCATATTGTATATGGCTTAGGCTTAAACTATCGAGGGCTATTTATATTCCTTAGATGGGCTAGGCATATAGCCTATATAGAATGACTAGATGGGCATATAGCCTAGCCACTATAAAATGAATAGATGAGTGCAACATCAAGAATTTACCATATATATAGGGCCATGAAATCAAACATTTCCATTTTTACATCCTTATTTTACCCCATTATCCCCATCTATATATGGGATTGGGGCCTTGGCCTAGATATAGATGATATAGATAAACTCTAAATATTTTTTAGAATCGAAAGGTGATTGCATGATGATATGGCGAGGTAGAAACCCTCCCTATTTATATATATATATATATATATATATATATAATGTGAGGTGGATTGATATGATAGGTGGATCTAAAATTAACCAGTAAGGGTTGTCCTAGCCCCATATATAGGGCTTGAGCCCTTCTAGTTCACCCTATAGTTAGGGTTGCCAAAAAAACTTGAAACCAACTAGATATATATAGTCAAGAATTTGAGGAGGGCTTGCCATCACTATATATTTATCTATGGGAGCCATATATATATATATATATATATATATATATATATATATATATATATATATATATATATATATATATATATATATATATATATATATATATATATATCGATATAGGTTACTCTTTCCTACCCTTATATAAACATTGGGCCAAATCTATATTAGGGGTCAACGGTTAGATATCCCCCCTATATATATATATATATATATATATATATATATATATATATATATATATATATATATATATATATATATATATATATATATATATATATATATGGGGGTAATACAACTATAGATAGTTGATAGTTCATACCCTACCCTCTCTCTATATATATATATGTGTGTGTGTGTGTGTGTGTGTGTGTGTGTGTGTGTGTGTGTGTGTGTGTGTGTGTGTCTATATATAGATGTTTTGTCTCCCCTTGGGTTGGGGGCCCCTATACCCTATCTATATATGGTCCCACCTATCAATCCCATAGATATATTTGGGTCCCCCTAGACATAGTTGGTAAAGGATTGAATCCCCCCTCTCCCTGTCTATATAGATCAGATCTAAGACTTCTATATAGAATACAAGGCTTTAATGATGAGTGATGTTAATCAATTAGTTTCATTGGCATGGTATATATTCACTATGAATTTCTATGGGGGCAAAATATATAGTTTATAGATGTGGATCTTATCAAATAGGTCAATCAAGGAAAGGATACCCTAGCTATGTATATGGGGATAAGATATGCTTACCTTTATATATATGGGATTAGGTACCTAGGGATTAGATAGGTCGATAGGTTAATCCTAATCCCAAATCCTTCAAACTAGTTAGGTGCTCATCCTTATCTATCCCATATATATAGGGGGTTATGTGTTTAGAGATTAGATAGGTGGACAGATTAGGTGCTTGTTAGATAGGTGCTCATCCCTATCTATATTATGGGGTCCCTATCTATATATATATGGGGTCCCTATCTATATATTGTTCATCCCTATTTATATTTATGGGGTTATAATCATTAAGGGTATGTTCAAATAGGGTCATCAAGGTTATGTGTTTCTAGACCTTGGCCTCTATATAGATGGGGATGAGGCTGGGGTTATGTGCTCATCCCTATCTATCTATATATATATCTGTATATATATATATATACAGATATATATATATATATATATATATATATATATATACATATATATATATATATATATACATATATATATATGTATATATATATATATATATATGTATATATATATATATATGTATGTATATATATATATACATAGATATATATATATATATATGTATATATATATATATATGTATATATATATGTATATATATATATATATATATGTATATATATATATGGTGTTTGTTGTTGATCCCTAATCCTTAAAACTAGTTAGGTGCTTCTTGGCCTCTATATATATGGGTTAAGTTCTCTTGTCTCATTGGCCTAGATATTAGATAGGTAGATAGGTTAGGTGGCCTATAGATTAGATAGAATTTATTATGCTCAGGGTAAGTGGCCTAGAGATTAAATAGGCAAACATGATAGGTGTTCATTTCCATCTAATCTATATAGAAATTTTTATGCCTAGAAATTAGATAGGAAACCTTATATATAGAACTCCTCTAATTGCATAGGGCCCTATATATCTATTCAGTAGATCCCATATAGCTATAGTGGGGATAGGATATCATCAATTCTATGCTCCATCTATATAAGTGATATGACTAATCTAATATACTTATATTTTTATTGAATACTTGTATTCCATCTATAGATTTGGTGCTTATATTCCATATATATATAGCTAGATAGAGATGCTAGCCATATATATTTATAGAGAGAAAAAGGGGCTCATATCTATAGAAAGGGGGGAGGGGATTAGAAAGATACACTAGAGTGGTCATATAGATAGATAGATAGATATATATAGGGGTACGTGCATCGGGATTGGATATAAAAATATGCTAGCATGATAGACTAGATCAATAAGACCCTATAAAATTGACTTATTTGGTGTATCCCCTTATAGACTTGACTTATCTAGTACATCCCCCTATATATATGGCATTAGCTAGATAGACTAGCTGGCCATCAATCTACACATCTAGAGATGTCAAATCTATAGATTCTATACCCCTATAGGTAGATCCATCCACCATAGTCTAGATTTTATTTGGATAACTCCATCTATAGATTGTGGCAATTGGATCTATCTATAGGGAATATAGAATAGAGATGGGGCCATATAAAATAGAATATATGGGGCCCATATCCCTTATATACATGCCCCCACCCCCACTTTCTATATGGCACCCATATATATAGTGGGGCTTAAGTTCCCATATACTTATCTGATTGATCACGCCCCCCCACTCTCTATTTGAATGGATCGGTCAAACCATATAGAGGAGATTGAATTGATCAGTCATAACATATAGATTCAACCCTAAATCTAGTGAGATAGATCACTCACTCTAGATAGGCAGATGGATAGATAAGGCCATCTCACAAGCCATATATCTCTATAGGTGAGAGATGGGTCACCTATCTATCTATCTATGTGTCTATGTATCTATCTATTTATCTATGTATATAAGCCCTAAATAGAGGAATACAGGGTCATATCATGTATGTTCCAAAGAGAGTGAGTGTGGGGGCTCTTTGATATACTATCAACACTAGACAACATGCCCATATCTATTTATAGGGGAGTCTAGTCTAGTCTAGATTGATCCCTTGCCTTTGGGAAGGGATCCATCTCTAATATATTATGATGGTAGGGAACTATCTATTTTATGGGTAAAGGGGAGATGCTATCTCCCATCTATATATTTATCCCTATCATTAGAGTAGATATGGAGATTCAAAGGGAGTGATTGGGCCCTTGCCCCCCCATTATTATATAGGGTCTATTGAGACTTAACTTGAGCATAGCCTCCCTTCCCTATATATATTATCTTGAGTGTATCCCCCTCATATATATATATATATATATCATAGTGAATATTATCTTTATCATAGCCCCCCCTCTCTATATTAAGATAAGATATATAGGGGGTGCCAATGAAAAAAATATATACCGTGCCACCCCTAGCTATCTATAATTTTTTTAGAAACCATATAAAGTACTTATATATATATATATATATATATATATATCATAGTTAATATTATCTTTATCATAGCCCCTCCTCTCTATATTAAGATAATATATATAGGGGGTGCTAATGAAAAAAAATATATACCGTGCCACCCCTAGCTATCTATCATTTTTTTGGAAACCATATAAAGTACCTATATATATATATATATATGGGATTTGAGTTTGAATATATAGGGGATCCCCATAGATATAGAGGGAAACTCCACACACATGCGTGCACACACACACATGAGCGCGCGCGCGTGCGCGCGCACACACACACACACACAAGGTAGGGGGACGCACTCAATTGGCATATGGTCGATCCAAGATGTAGACACCTTAAAACTACATAATAATAGTTTTTGATGTCATCTTGAACTGTGGACCCTTAACTGATCTTCATCTAGTGGACCGCCTAGTCTACTAGTAATCTCTTACAACTTCATCATGTTAAATACCCCCTCCTTAAACACATCACTTAAAGCATGACCTTTTTACCCATTTTCTCATGGCCCCTCGACCATTGTTGGTTAGATTAATCATCGATGGTTAACCCTAACCATCAATGGTTGGGCTCACCCAAACTTATTTTAAGTATTTTAAAGTATTTCCAAGTTTTTTTAGGATTAATATCTTATAGAATGGAAACTTGCTTTAAAACTAGATTTTAAAAGATGAAAAAAAATAGGCAACTTCATCCCCTCAAAACTTAACAACTTTACCTCAAGCTTCTCTCTCCTTATTAGTTTTGTGTTATAGATATAGGGCTCTTGGGAGAGTTATAGAGCAAAAAATTTACACCCAGATTCTCTTGTTCTCTTTGTGTAGGAATCAAATATTATGAAGCTCTATCCACATGACTTTTTAAGGTAGGAGTACTAACATGCCATTCAAATTTATTTAGATTTAAACTATCATTGATGTGACATCATACAATTATTTTTCCTTTGCTTATGGTATTTTCACCCTTTATCATATTTTTTTGTCTTGATCTATTCACTTGCACAACTATACATACCCTTAGAACTCACATTTCACCCTTTAAGCATTAGTCACAAACTATTAACTCCATTTTTATACCTTACATGACTCCATGTAGGTAACCATAGTTAGTTGCTCTAACCATCACATGTTATAGCAACCATCATCAGTTACATAACCATTATTGGTCAAGCCAATTGTCATCGATCACCCTAACTGTCGATGGCCACTATCAAGGAAAATAACAAATTTTTATTTTCTCCCATTTTACCTATTCAAATCCCTATTTCTATTCTTGATCTACCTATAGACCCTACCTAGACCCTCTAAACCTAATCTTGGTGCATTTATGTATGGTATTGACCCACCATTGCTACATTTTCTATCAAACAGGTATATCATTTATTTATTTGTATATGCATTTATGTTCATATTAGTTTATTATCTTCCAAATTTATTTTTAGAACATATCTATCATTAGGGGAGTGGATTCATAACCATCCAATGGATCTTTCACTTCTTGGATCTAGCATTGCTAGGCAATCCACCTTTCATACTTGTCTAATAAATGAGTTTGTTTAGTGTGGTCTTATCTCAGGTAGTCCTTCCTCACCAAAAAGGAGTTCTCACTTCATCTAGTCATTAATGAGCATAACGTTTACTAGGTACAAACCCTAATACTCACTTTCTTTTATCTACTTTCAAAGCTAAGAAATGAAAGAAACAAATTGAAAAATTTTGACATGCTTGGTGGGACCTTAGTTCCCTTTTTTCCTTAATTATTTTCTCATCAAATAAAATTATTTCTTTTTGGGCTTAAAAATTAACCATTTGCATTCATTAATTATTTGCTGGTTATATTTCATCTAGTAACTTAGGAGGCAAAGTAATCTTATCATAGCATTCACACTTGTTATCACACATAAAACCAGACCATAAAATAGTTTACATATCAAAACAATACTTGAGATAAGGATTGATTAGGATTTCATCACATAGTGGCAAACTTACTTTCTCTCAGCTATCCCACTT
Organism: Torreya grandis; assembly: GCA_037957365.1. Lineage (NCBI taxonomy): Eukaryota > Viridiplantae > Streptophyta > Pinopsida > Cupressales > Taxaceae > Torreya > Torreya grandis. Next base: position 194,019 of record JARHVA010002750.1, read on the forward strand.
GGATTTTGCCACCAAGGTTAGAACCAACTCAGCTCTCTAGTTGAGTATAAACTCTAGACTCAGTATATCTTGGATAAGCACTTGACACCCTTATTATTGTGGGATTGTAAAGTGAGGGGGTAGGCCCCAACACCAAGCCACATACTAAATTTCAACATAGATATTCCTTCTAAGTTCTTAAACAACCTAAAACCATCCATGGATTTCCTCTTTTTTACCCATTTTACATGTCAACCTTCTTTATCACACTCTTTAAGGCATAAGCCAAAAGTGATTCAAAAGTAATCTTAAGGTTAAAAGGCACTTCTTACTGTATGTATTGATTTCTTTGAAATTATTTTGGGTTTTCTCTTTGTTTGAGGTGTGAGTATCATAATAACATTCCCTATTTTTCATATGGTTTTAATTAGACAACAAGTGAGAAATCAAGATAACCAAACACCACCTTCTTCTTCATCCATGGATTATACCTCAAATGTTGATAAGTCCTCACATGATTCACCTCACCATTCTCCTTTGCCACAATCTCCTTATAGAATTCCAACCATATCTAAAAAATATCTAGAATTTACTACTTTTCTTGACAATAATCTAGGTTCTTTACAACATTATCTCAATACCTTGCCTCACCATACCCCCTTGCTTCAGTTCTTTCCTTAGATCCTTCACTTGACATGCCATCCCACATTATGGTAGGTACCACTTTAACCTAGCCATTGACTTAGGCCTCTTCCAATACCCCATCCACTCGAACTCAAACCAACCTTCCACCTCCCAACCAAACACCTCCTATCATACCCCATCTACTCAAACTCAAACCAACCTTCCACTTCCCAACCAAACACCTCCTATCACACCCCATCTAGGTTCAACCTTTCCATTAGTCACCTATGCCCCATCTACCATGGCATTATCTTCCACTCCAATTTCTATATTCCCTTCAATTGTAACTAATCCCTTGGCCACAGTTCCACTTTAAAACCTAGTGCTCTTCATACCTCAAAACCTTCCTCCAATCATCACTAGGGTAACTACCCAACCTCAACCTTCCCAACTTCCTCCTACCTCAACCATACCAATCATATTCTTTCGTCAACAAGTGCCTATGATAACCTACTAGTATGTCCCTAACCTATAAGGTTACATACCATCCTCCACCCAACCTTTCATACCAAGTAGTTCTTATGTACCACCATCTCAACCCCTTGGTATCACTTATCATTATGTGACTTCTTTAGTACCATTTATTTCGTATTCATATATTTCCACAATCCAACCCCAAAAAAATGTACCTCTTAACTACATGGCTTCTCAACCCCAGCCTGATCTAGTAAAAATGCTCATAGACAAAATGACTAGTTTGGAATCATCCATCTCCACCTCAACCAATATTTTATCTTATGACCAAATTTGTAAAGATCCTATCCACCCCTCCATTCCCATACATGTTTATCCTTCTCAATGGGAATTTCCCAAATTTTCTAAATTTTAAGGTAAAGAGGATCCTTAGTAGCACCTAAGATCTTTCCATCATGCTTAATTGCTTATGATGCTGCTCTCCTCCTCTAAACCTTTCCCGTGTCATTATCCAGGGCCACCCTTGATTGGTATATTACCCCTCCCACTCATTCTATCTTTTATTTCTCTCAATTAGCATAAACCTTATTAGAACACTTTTCAGTATACATATCTAAAAAGGTTTCCACTACTGACTTATACTCTAAACAATGTGAAGATGAATCCATTATTGATTTCATTACCAAATGGAGGGGCCTCATTAATCAACTCATTTTACCATTACCCCAACCTGAGTTAATCAAATTATTCTAATGAGGAAATGATAAAAACATTGCTCTAACTCTCTAAGTCCAAACCTTTAGGAACTTTGACAAAGAATTCACTATGGCTTGCAAATTGGAAAACCATGCTATCGATGAAGGGAAGTTGAAGCTTTAAAATAAAAAATATAGATCCAAATCCACTGAGTCATCCTCCACCAAAATAATTAACCCAATTGGTTCTAAATCAAAAGCATCAACACACTTAGTTTTTCTAAAAACCACACCTCCTCCAACCATCAACCAAACACCTCAAAACAACAATTCTTCCAATTTCCAAAACCATAACCAAAAATGGGATCTTTAAAAATCATTTACCCTAATTAGGGAATCCTATATATCAGTGTTGTAGAAACTACTTAAAGCCAATCTAATCCAATTTCCACCCATCAAGCCCCCTCAATAATTTGATACTTCTCACCCCTTCTCAGGTGGTACAATGAGAATGATCATTGTGATTATCATCAATTTGTTGGATAAGATACCGATAGATGTAATACCTTTAAGACCATTATCTAGGACCTAATTGATAAAGGGGAGCTTGTGTTTGATAACCTAAATTCTCCTTCTAACCAATCTCTTGATATTTTCTAAAAACCATTCCTAAATCATACACCTTCAGCCCAACACCATGAAGACCAACCTGAGTCCTACAACTCACATGAGGTACATGTAATTAATGTCATTAGTAATGTTCCCACTACTAAATAAGTTATCACCTCTATCACCTAAATAGAGGAAAATAACCCACCACCTATTCCTTTAGATGCCCAAATGAAGGAAGTAACTATCCCTTCCACTTCTTTGGATGAAACCATAGTTTTATCTACCCCTCCTATGATGTAAATACCTAAGGATATAACCACTTCAATAAATATTTCATCCACTCTTCCAAACCAAATATAAGATCCACCTACTTCTTTAGACAACCAAACCAAGGAATAATCTATACCAACCATTCTACTTGAAACCATTACCCTTACTGCACCAATTATAGAATTATCCACACCTCCCTTGGAAACCATTTCCCAAGAGACCATAACCCTACCTACCTAATCATTACCTTTGAAACCTTCCACCAAGAATATCAACATTGAAACAACTCCTTCCCCAAAAGGTTTTCACTTTAAAACTAATGATCTAGGAACATGACCCATTTATAAACCCTTTTCTTGGCTAGTTCAAAGTTTAAAATTTACCTCCCTACCTAACTTTGATAGAGCCACCTTTTGGCATGAACTTGGAATCTTGTATCAAAATAAAACTAAACCTTCTACTTCACTTGAGTCTAATCTCAAGCTTGTTATTACAAATCCACCAACTACCCCTCTTAAATCACCATGGAACCATCTCAATTACCCCCACCTAAAATTGTCAAATCACCCTATGATTCTTTTATTAAACCAATCAATAACTTGGGGATCTTTCCCACACCCAATCCTATTCCCCCTCCTTTGAGATTGGATTCAAATGCATAAACACAACTAAGAAATAATCCAATTAAACCCATTAAGAAGGAAAGATTGCCTAAACCAAAACCTTGAGGAAGGACCATATTGACTCCTTCACCTTTACCCTCTATTTTAGGACCACATCCTTCCACCATCCCCATCACCTACTCTTCCTCTAAGAAACCATCTACCATTTCTCCATATATAATAACCCAATACTCTAGTTCATCATCTTTCTTTACCAACCTTTCTCCATCTAATTTCCCATATATTAAACCCTCATCATCTAGACCCCTAATTCTTAAATCAAATATAACTATGCTAATTATTTCTAAACTACAAACCAAGCTCAATCCACCAAACACACCTCCTATCAAGAAGTCTTTTCCCAATATGGTTCCTACACCAAAATTCCAAACTCCACCACCTCTAAAATATTTATCAAAATATTATGCAATAATTTTACAAAGGCTCCTATAATCTTCTACCATTAGATTACCACTAAGCAAGCCTTTTAACCCCACTCATGAAAATCTAACCTAGTTTAATGACAATCTAATTTTTCTCTACCATAGGGCCCATAGTCATGATATAAAGAATTGTAAATCTCTCTAAACTATTATTCATGGCCTTTTAGAGGAGGATGATCTATTACATGAACCTTCTTTAATCCCCTTTCCTATTTTATGACCAATCCATTCTACCTACCAATCATCTACTTCTCTACTCCCACCAAGGAGTGAAATAGAGGAACTGAAGCAAGCAACCAGTCTCATTATTCATACCATTCATATGGTGACTTGGTCTCAAGCTTAACAAAAGGATAAGAGAAAATCCATCTAAAAAAATGAAAAGGGTAAAGCCAAGGCCACCATTCCATGGTCTTACCATTAAATTCACCAACCAACCAACCAAAACCAAACAACTACACCTTCACCTTCACCATCACAACCACCCAAGACCAAAGTTTCCATTTTGGGATCCCCTTCTTATAATGCATCTCCATTCATCCAATGCTTGGTGTTAAAACAAATTCACCAAATGTCAATCAAAATTAGTCTTTATGACTTGGTTATCACCTCACCTCAACATCATCAAGATTTAATCAAACATTGTATTATATAGAGGTTTAACTAGATGATCCCTAACCTCTTACATCTTTGATTGGAGCCATCCAACATGCTACCATGGTCACCTTTCGAAAATCTAAAATTCTGCCTTATCATAGTGAAGACCTTGATCCCCCTCTTTTTATCATAGAAACCACCAATCATACATGTTTCAAAAGATGTATGATGTATGGGGGGGAGAGTATTAATATCATCTCCACCCATGCCTATGATCAACTCCAACTACCAAAAAACATCATGTTGGAAAGATCAATAGTTCTTTAGTCATTCTATGATACCTTGGCCACCACTTTGGGAATAATTGTTTTTCACGTCAATATGGGGCCTCAAATTATTCCTAAAATTTTTTATACAGTAGAGGGTGAATTTAAATATAATGTGTTACTTGGTTGCCCTTAGATTTATACCATGGGATGTATCATTTCTACCCTTCACCAATGTGTCAAATTTGAACATGAGGGACAAATAATTACAATCAAGTCTGATCCAAGTCCCTTTGCTTCTTGTAATATGACATACTAGCCTAATGATGTTCTTATTCCACCTTCACCCTCTTCACAACCAACCTCTAGCCAAGCCACCATGTCAACCCAACCCACCAACACTTATATCTTCAATAATGATGAAGCATGCACTAGTTCAACTATCCCTTCATCTCAAATATTGGTTGAACACACCTTTTAATCCATGTTCTAGTGTCTTACATTGGGGTAATATTGAATTTTAGCTTTGGATGCTTTCCTAACTCCACATAAATTTGGTAACCTTCAAAATTATCCATCTTATGATCCCAATATCGGTACCCTTATCCCCTTTGTCCTTCCCAACAATAGAACATATTTCTTATATGGGGGACTTGATAAACCACTCCTCACTCCCATTGTCATGCCTTATATCCAACCATTCACTTCTAACTTTTCTTATCTCAGTAACCCAACCTTTGCCTAAACATTCCTTCATCAGTGTGCTTGAAAAGGGCTTGGTTTTAGCCTCTATGAACAAGGACCCCACTAACTTCCCATCAACAAAACCCAAAAACCTTGTGATTTCATTGACTTGGGATGCATTCTTATAGAAGAGCACACATCACCAAAAATAATTTTTACCAATATTGATGAACCTCTACCCTCACCAGCCCCACTTTTCCAAATTGACAAACCTCTACCTTCACCAATCCCACTTTTCCAATAACATCTACCCTAACCAACCTCACTTTTCTAATTTTAAGAACATCTACCCTCACCAAACCCACTTTTATACTTTAATGAATCTCTACCCTCACCAGTCCCATCTCTCTAATTTTAAGATGTAGACATCATCCCACCTAACATTTTTATTTATCAACACCATTAGTTTGGGTCCCCTGACTTATCAATGGAAAGGCCAATAATTTGGTGATATCACTATTGGACATGAAATTTCATGACCTTTGTGTGGAATTTCCCCTACCTAACATAGACCAAATTGTTGATAGCACTATTGGACATGAAATTTTATCCCTTATAGATGGAATTTCAAGATACAACTAGATCTTGATCACCCCTGAATATCAACATAATTGATCCTTTATCACCCCATAGGGAAATTTTTTCTATAATGTCATGCCCTTTGGGTTAAATAATGTAAGAGCCACTTATCAACGGGCCATAAATTACATCTTTCATGATCTCATCCATAAAATAGTTAATGATTATGTCGATGATCTACTCAGTAAATCTAAGCATCATAAAGATCACCTTGTTATTCTCACTATCATGTTTGAAAGACTTATCCATTATCATGTTAGGCTCAACCCAAAGAAATGTATCTTTAAGGTCTTATCAGGAAAAATTCTATGATTTATTATTTCACTCCATGGAATATAAATAGGCCACACAAAAGACCAAGCCATTTTAGAAATGCCTCCCCCTACTAACCTAAAAATAAATTCATAGCTTGTAAGGTAAAATTCAATCAATCCATCACTTTATCTCTAGCTATCTAATCACTGTCAGCCTTTTCACCAACTCCTTAAAAAGGAAACCTCCTTTAAATGGACCAAATAATGTCAATAGGCCTTGATGCAATCAAGGAGTATCTTCTCTCTCCACTAGTCCTTATTCCTCTAAAAGAGGATCATCTTTTTTATCTATACATATATGTCATTAATCATTCCCTAGGGGCCATGCTCACTCATAATAATGACCAAAATAAGGATCAAGCCATTTAGTATATCAATTTTACCCTCATTGAATATGAAACCCGATACACCCATCCACAAAACATTTACCTTGCCTTAGTTTTCATCACCTCTAAACTTCATCACTATCTTCTTAACCATAAAATTTATGTCATTACTAACATTTATCCCCTCAAGTATATGAACTCCAAGCGATATCACAACTAGCATATGGACAATTGGCTCATGTTTTTAGCTAAGTTTGATCTTGAGTTTCTTCTACAAAATTCCATTAAAGGATACGTGATTATAGACCAACTGGCTAAATCTCCACTCTCTGATAATCAAATTCCCCATCTTACCTTTCTAGATGAGTCTATAGTTACCCTTTTTTGAAAGAACCCACCTACCAAATGACTATTTATTTTGATGGCTCTAAATGTCAAAATGGTGGGGATGCCAGCATAATCCACATTCCCCTTAATGGGGAACCTCTTCCTCTTTATTTCAAACTTGATTTCAAATGAACCAATAATATAACTAAATATGAAGCCTTGGTCATAGGTCTCTAAATTGCTCTAGCTTTAGGTATCAAAATAATTAGCATCTTTAGAGACTCTCAACTTATTATTAACCAAGTCATAGGAGCTTATCAATGTAAAAATGATGTTCTTATAAAATAAAAACAACTTATTGACAAACTATTAGCATCATTTGACCATTATTATCCAATCAATCCCTCATTCTACCAACAAATTTACAAACACAATGGCTTCCCTTGCATCCCAAATTCCATCTCAACTTAGTGACTCTAGACTATTTGTCACCATCCACCATTTTGTCACACCATACTACCTTATTATTCATAATCTTACCATTTACTGAATAGAAACATCATCTTTAGACATTTGGTATGATCAAATCTTTGACTACCTTAATGTTAGTATCCTCCCTTGAGATCTTTCCAAGAATGCTCATAGAGATTTCATTAAAAGTGCCTCTCATTACTTAATATTAGGGGGAATTATTTATAAATGAGGATTTAATAGTCTCCTCCTTTATTTCCTTTGTTTCAACAAGGCTTATCATGCCATCAAAGAAGCACATGATAACATCTATGGTGGGCACTTCAGTGGTCTAGTTATTTCTAAAGGTACCCTTCACCTAGGTTATTATTGGCCCACACTCAATCAAAATTGTTGTGACTATGTCAAGGAATGCATCAAATTTCAACAAAATGCTAACCTTCATCATGCACTTCTTCATCATCTTTAAGTATCAACTGACTATTGGCCTTTTTCACAGTGGGGTCTTGATCTTATCAAAAAAATCAATCTGCATTCCTTATAATGACATCAATATATCATCACTACTATGGAATATTTCACCAAATGAGTAGAGGTCATCTTTCTATTCTGAATCAAAGCTAAAAAAATATTTTATTCTATCAACCACCACATCATTTTTTGCTTTGTTTCTCACAAAATCATCATGCATAATGGTAAATCCTTTAAAAATTAAAAGGTCCAATAATTTTGTGACGCTTTTGGTATCAACCTAAGATTTTCTTCACCTTATCATCCATAATGTAATGGATCAGCCAAGCCATTCAACAAAACCCTCATCAAAATACTCATTAAGGTAGTTAGTGCTTTGGGTAAGGATTGTCACCTCCATATCCCATTTGATCTATGGTCTTATCGCACTTGTATCCAAACTATGATAGATGCTACACCTTTTTCCCTAGTCTTTATCATAGAGGCTATATTACTTCTCAAAGTCCAAATTCCCTCTATTCATATTTCTTTACATGATATCATTTATGAATAGGATTATCATCAAGAATACCTCACATACCTTGAGTTACTCGATGAACATTGCCTTGCTACCTTTAATCACCTTTACATTTATCAATATTATATAAAATGAGCATACAACAAACATATAAAAACCTAAGAATTCAAAATCAAAGATCTCATCCTCAAGGAAAAATAACACATCACTAACATGGAAAAGACCAAGAAAGGAAATATTTATTTTAAATGGTTAGGACCTTATATTATAACCCATAAGTATGGATCAGGTGTTTATCACTTTTCCTCTCTTGAAGGTATGCTAGTGCCTGAACCTATCAGTGCCTCACATTTGTGTCTCTTTTGTTATTAAAACAAGGTTCAAATTCACTTTTATGTCTCACATAATCTCATCCCTTAGTTCATTAACCTTCTTTTTATCTCTTTTGAGATCAATTGATTATATAGAACTATGTGATTCATTCATCATAGTAATAATCTAACCTTAAATATGGGTACCCCAACTCTACCCATAGAATGGTTCTCATGGATAATTTTCATATTTTTCATATATGGAATCCCATGGTTAGTTGTTTCTCAAAACCCCTTTCTCTAACCTTCCATGTATAGGTCCTAATCCTACATGGGTACACCATTCATACTTTAATAGAATTGTCCATGCCTAATTTTAGTCTAAAATGTATCCATACTTTAAAAATAAATATAAAACTACTCCTCAAAGGATATTTTCCACATCAAATAATTAAACCACTCCCTTGAAGGATGGATAAAACAAATACTCATTATAATCTTCTTGCATTGATCAGCTTTAAAAACTTATAAAGCAAAAATAATAAAGCAAAATCCAAAATCAATAGGCCACAATTGGCTCTTATATCTACTACATGTAAACTTTCTACATTGATTAGTTTACTTACTATCTAATTAAGTTTCAATTGAATTTTATAGCATAATTATACTTCCCACATTGATCAATCTACAAATTATTATACAACATACCAATGGCATGGACTTATCTGCTAGGGTTCTTTGGTTGCCTATGGAAAAGCCAATCACTCCTCTACCCACTGATTCACATCCCTGCCTATCGCCTAAATCCCAAATGAACCTAATGGATTATGAGATTACTTATCACAAAGTGGTCAAGATACCATATATCTCAATAAAGCACATTGTTATGACAGTTTGATAGGTTTGTCTTCACTAAGACATTCTAACTATGGATTCATATTGTTCGATTCTTGCTAGTAGAGCACTACCCCCTTTCTTATCCAAAATGTGTATGTGAATATTTCCTCTACCTATACTAACCTAACATCCATTAATAAAGCATTACATTTTCTTAGTGTTATTTTAACATCAACATAAAACTTGCTCATCAATAAAATTAACATTACTATCATGTAAAACTATAGTATCATCAATGACCAAAAAATCATACTCATCATCAATTATGTAATAAATCTTAAACAAAATCTATAATTCATAATCCATAACATTACATTAAAATAAATATTCACAATTACACCATAATCATCATCTATAACATATAAAAACATCATCGCTCATATTCAACACATCATCAAGACATAATAATCCATCTCTTTAAAATATAAAACTAGAAAACATCTTGATACATCTAAAACATCATATATATATAATCAAAATGTGTGTATACATAAAACACACATCACTCATAAATACATCTTGCATTTTCAACATGTAGGTCGGTATCAAAAATATCAAAATACATATACATCATCACAACCCAAGAGCACCTACACCATTACTATTGGCCCCATCCACACCTGTCCTTGGTGGAAGCCCAGGCTATTAGTAGACCCACTACCATAGCCCACTAACCTAGGGCCACAATCATTACACCACCTACCAAACCCATCTAATACTCTCCCCACATCAACTCATCAAGACACTATGATAACACAATGCCCTTATAATAGTGCAACTCTTGAATGGCTTTTAGATACCTATCCTATGACATAAAACCTAGTGGTGCCACTGTTGCCCAACCTATCTATAATAGAGAGTCTATCTCTTATGTCACCAAACCAAGAAAGGTCCTTTCTTGATCCTAATCTCATATCATTTACATAATATATCCCTATAAACTAGCCACCTGACCCTATAAAGTGGCCTCCTAACCCTATAAAATGGTGACCTATGCCTGTGACTAGTCTTTCTATACTATCACTCCTCCTAGCTAACCCTGAAGAGTGGTAATCTATCCCTAAAAAGTGTTAATCTACCCTTATAACATAGTAATATGGGCCTATGTTGGTGTTAACACCACTACTACCTATGAATCCTCTTGTGCTAGTACATGTGCCAAGTCAACATCCATCAACTATTGGTCCCCATCCTTAACACTAAAATAAATGGCTATGTACCTCCCCTAAAACTAGGTAGGATAGTTAGCTATATAGCCTACATCATTCCCATCTCTTAGTGGCAACTCCTCATGATCATGCTCCTCCACCTATGCCTATGAATTTGGTAAATAAAACTCTACATCCTCCCTCTTGTATCACATAGAATCTTGAGGGATGCCCTGCACTAGCCCAAACTAATGCCACACCCACTCAAAGGGGATACACTCCATCTCACTATATTTCCTCCTATAGGCCCATCTCTAGCTCTATAAAGATAAGGTGTGATACCTATACCCAAACCATATTTGCCACATCTGATATGGCCTCCAGATAATGTCCCTAAGAACTAAACTCTTTAAGGCTCCTCTAAACCAATCAATGTCTCTCAAACCACCACCAACACTTATCATGGCCTCCTCTCTCCTCCATCAATAAAATCTAGCCATATAATATGTGAGATAAAATACCTCTATAAAAATGCCCAAGGGTCTCAATACCTATATGTGATCATAGGCACAATAATGAAGTATAAATCCCACACTGATGCCATAATGCTTGTGCACCCTAAACCCCCATATCTCTCTATATATCTACACTAATAAAACTTGTACCCACCTAAAAACAACTCTACCCAAAAACAACTCCACAAACACCCCAAAAAACACACTAGGGTATTTCTCTCCAACAAAATCTATCAATGCATAATAGATAACCACTAACTACAACATAGTCAGTAAATGTCTCTCTCTTAGAGCTCTCTAGTATAACAACCTAATGCTAAAATCCTCTGAAGTGAAACTATGCATTAGCTCCATCATATTCATATAGGATCTCCATACACTCATCAATATCCTCCCCCTCTATGTGATAGATAAGATCTCTATGAATGGGTAGATGTGTGATCTGGTGAACATCCTCTAACAAGATACTCATCTCCCTTGTTGATAACTAGAAAGTGTTAATTATCAGGTCCCATCTCTTAATCAGGGTGACTATCATCACAACATCTCTAGGCAAGTGTTGGTAGTGTTGAATTGATCCAAAACCCATAGCCTTCATGTGTATACAGTCCTTAATAAAAATGGCATCCCTCACCTTTATGAAAATCTTAGGAACTTGATCCCATAGTTGGATCTAATTTTACACCTATAGTAATAATAATATCATAAATTAGGTAATCAACCTATCTATAACACTTCAAATATGTCTACCTAAAGTATTATCTAACCCACTTTTCTACCAACTATAGATTTATATATAAACTTGCCCGTTGCACACTTATTATGTCTTTACACCCCTATTAATTATTCCTATGCAACCTCCAAAATTTCTATCTTATGCAACCTCACATTTCCCTAAACCTCCTACCTCAACTAAACTAACCAAACTCCTACCCAAATCCAACTCCTTCCCCACCCATCTTACCTCTAACCCAACCTAGCTCTCACCAAACTACACCCTAAATTATCTCCCATCCACCCCAACTCAACCATCCTACCATAGCCCCTTAACCATTACTAGTTATCCCAAACCAATGATGGTCCCTTTAGGATCCTTTTTTCCCCTTGATTAACCATCACAAGTTGACTCCAACAATCAATGGTCATTGTTAGGTTATCGTAGGTGACAAGCCTCAACCTCTACACCTTCTTCTAAAACTCTAAACCCCCTTACCACCTAAAATCACTCTTTAACACCCTTACATCTATTTAGCTCCCTCTCTAAAAATAAATCATCTAATCCAACACACCATTTTATACACACCCAACAAAAACAAAAAAAAACCCTAGCCCCATGGTTAAACATTCCCCTACTTTCCAACAATTTAACTTATTTTTTATATTTTTACCATTTAAATTCAACTATTGTAATTTACTACCAAATTTAAGATGCCCATACCTCATTTTAGCACCAATAATACCACCTTAGCCTATGCCTAGCCACTTACATATCACGTGTCCATCTCAACTACACCATCACTTTCATACACCACACTCCTCTCAAACAACTCACCACCTTTCCACCTACTCACATAGAATTTTCATCTAAATGTTGAGACTAGATAAAACAATACTTTTATAAATTTAAAATGGGGATAAAATGGGCCTTGACCTTTTTATCATCAATTTAGGGTTTCAACCCAATCATTGATAGTTTTCTAACTACCACAATTGACCCTCACCATTGATGGTTACCTCATTAATGTTACCATCAACAGTTGCTTAACCATCACTAATTCACCCTAACCATTGATGGTTAGGGTAATTTTTTCTTATTTTACTCCTATACACCTACATTTTTGCTCCTTCACCCACAACTCTTAATTCCTCTACATGAGCTCCTCCTTACCACCCTCATACCTATCTAGGAGTTCATTTCTCCTGACCACCCAAGAACTACATTAGGCCTAAAGTCCCTATTGGATCTATTGTCCATGGGACTATTTAGGCAACATCCTCTTGCCTTACACATTAGGAGTTAGCTCAGCCAATATCTACCAAACCCAACCTTTACCCATATCCACCTCCATATTGGCCTTTGACCAACCTATTCACATACTTTGCAGTGACCTTGCTTTGGTCATCTTAACCACCTTGACCAATTTTGACCTATTAAACTTTTGTATTCTATACCACCTTGTGCATGCATTGACCCATTGTGTTTTTATCAAGAGCACTTCCTACCCTAGATACCTAAGCAAACACTAACCTTTTATAGGAACACATCACATGTGACCTAATCAGTTATGACCAATACTAGGGACTAGTTACCTTGTCATTTATCTAAAAACCTGACCTTATTTTTACCAACATGGCAATGTTATTCCTTACACAATGTGGTACCTCACAATTTATTTCATTTTATGTGCATATTTCTATCTTACATACCCAACCTCATCACCTTCATTCTCCCTTTTTATCAAACCTTGACCCACTTTGACTTTTGTCTCATTTTTTCTTGATTGAAGGGGGAACACCTTCTCCCTCCCACACTTGGGACAACTAGACCTAGACCTTGACCAACCACCTATTTTTATTCTAAATCTTGCTTAATGATACACAACAAAAAAGGGTAAAATATAGACACCTTAAAACTACATAACAATAGTTTTTTATGTCATCTTGAATTGTGGACACTTAACCAATTCTTCATCTAATGGACCACTTAGTTTGCTAGTAATCTTTTACAACTTTATCATGTTAAATACCCCCTCCTTAAACACATCACTTATACCATGACATTTTTACCCATTTTCTCATGGACCCTTGACAATCTCTAGTTCGGGTAACCATTGATGATTGACCCTAACCGTCGATAATTGGGGTCACCCAAACTTGCCTTAAGCATTTTAAAGCATTTATAGATTTTGTTTGAGATTAGTATCTTACAAAATGGAAAATTGATTTAAAAATAGATTTTAAAATATGAATTAAAATAGGCAACTTCATCCCCTACCAGCTTAACAACTTTCCATCAAGCCTCCCTCTCTTTACTTAGTAATTTTATACAATAAATATAGGGATTTTGAGAGATTTATAGAGCCATAAATTTGCATCTAGATTCTCTTATTCACTTTATACGGGCATCCAAGGATGAAAATATATATCCACATGAATTTTGAATCTAGGATTATTGTTATGCTATTCAAATTTCTTTAGATTTCAACTATCATCCATGACATAGGTATCTTTCCTTTGCTTTTGGTATTTTTACCCTTTATCACAACTTTTTGTCTTGATCTGTTCACTTGTACACCCATACATACCCTCAAAACTCCCATTTCACCCTCTACCCATTATTTAAAAACTATTAAATCCATTTTTTCACCTTACCTAACTTCACGTAGGTAATCATAGTTAGTTTCTCTAACTATCACCAACTATAGTAACCATCATCGATCGAGCTAACCATCATCGGTCACCTTGACCATCAATAGTCACTATCAACAAAAGTAATATATTGTTATTTTATCCCATTTTACCTAATGAAATCCCTATTTATATTCTTAATATACCTATAAACCCTACCTAGACCCTCTAAACCTAATCTTGGTGTATTTGTGCATGGTATTGACCTACCATTGCTACATTTTTTATTGAATAGGTATATCATTTATTTCTTTGTATACGCATTTATGTTCTTATCAATTTATTATCTTCCAATTTTATTTTTATAACATATCTATCATTAGGGAAATGGATTGACATCCATCCGAGGGAGATTTTGCTTCTTGGAAATATCATTGCTAGGTAGTTTGCCCTTCATACTTGTCTAATAAATGAGTTTATTTAGTGCAGTTTTATCATATGTAGTCCTTCCTCACCAAAAAGGAGTTCTCACTTCATCTATTCATCAACTAGTGCAACATTTACTAGGTACACACCCTAATACTCACTTTATTTTATCTATTTTCAAAACTAAGAAATGAAAAAAAAATTAAAACACAAGAATAACTATAGATTATATAGTCCTGTCAGCACCCTCTAATATATCTACCCCAGCTTCCTTCTAGATATAGGTCAAGTGGTAATTATATATAAGATATAAGGAGATAAAGTTTAGTTTAGTTTATATAGAGGGCCACCCTTTAGATTTTAATGGGCTCCCCATTTATATAAATAGGGGGACAAAAAAACTCTATGTTGGGCCAAAGAAACTCTATATTGAGGGGAGGGCTCCGACCCTATATATATATATATATATATATATATATATATATATGTATATATATATATATATATATGTATATATATGTATGTATATATATATGTATATATATGTATATATATGTATATGTATATATATCTATTTGTATATATATGTATATATATACATATAGATATATATACATATACATACATATATATATATATATATATATATATATATATATATATATATATATATATATATATATATATACATACATACACACACACACACACACACACACACACACACACACACACACACACACACACACATATATATATATATATATATATATATATATAGGTTTATTTGGCTTAAAATAGAGTTTTTTTGGCTATATAAATATTATCTAACCTAGATAGATAGGACTTTTGGGGAGGACATATATATTTTAGTTTATATAGAGAGGGGAGGGGTTGGGGGTGGGCCCCAACCCTATATATATATATATATATATATATATATAGATATGTATATATATGTATATATATGTATATATATGTATGTATATATATATATGTATATATATATGTATATGTATATATATCTATTTGTATATATATGTATATATATACATATAGATATATATACATATACATATATATATATATATATATACATATATATATATATATATATATATATAGGTTTATTTGGCTTAAAATAGAGTTTTTTTGGCTATATAAATATTATCTAACCTAGATAGATAGGACGTTTGGGGAGGACATATATAGTTTAGTTTATATAGAGGGGGAGGGGTTGGGGGTGGCATGGTATAGATATTCATTGGAAAAAGCCTTATATATCTATCTGTGTTAGATTAGATCTAAATAGACAAAAAAACTCTATCTTGAGCCAAAGAAATGTAAATAGATATATAGGTCTAGGGCACTTCATAGAGATCTTATC
Source organism: Torreya grandis (assembly GCA_037957365.1). Lineage (NCBI taxonomy): Eukaryota > Viridiplantae > Streptophyta > Pinopsida > Cupressales > Taxaceae > Torreya > Torreya grandis. Next base: position 210,422 of record JARHVA010002750.1, read on the forward strand.
TTGAGCATAACAAATACTATCTATCTCCTATCTAGTTGAGGGCCTATCTAGAATCAATCTAATTCTAGTTGGGACTTCCTCCCCCTCTAGATAATATCTCTCTATATAGGGTGGGGGTAGGGGAGTGCTTACCTGATATATAATAGATAAGTACATATCCCCCCTCTCTATCTATGGGGAGTTGAGTTTAAATATAGATGGGCTAGATATCAATAGATAAGATTGTAGGTCATCGGCATATAGTCCCTCAATTATATAAATAGAGTTATGGTTGTAGGTAGAGATAAAGATAGAGTTTATTTGGATTTAGCTATAGATGGAGATAGAGTTTCTTTGGATTTGGATTTGGCATTGGCCCCATCTAATCTATAAGACCCCATTAGAGATAGAGATTGAGTTTATTTAGCATTGGCATTGGCTCCATCTAATTTATAGGGCCTTATCCCCATTTATAGAGATCATATTAGATCTGGGAAACCCACCCTAAATTATATCTTATCCCATATATATATATTTATATATATATGAAGTAGAGAATATTATCTTATATATCTGGGGTGAGGGGATCTCTAGAAGATAGATAGAAAGGGTTTCCATATATCTATGTCTATATATAAATAGGGGATGGTGAGGGGATATTCATATAGATAGATTCAAGTGGGGCATTTCTCTATTCTTTATATGATACATAGGGATGGTCTTACATAGATATATAGGAAACCATCTCTAGAGTGGGGCCCTATCTATATATGGGACTAGATTGCCCTAGATATAGTTAGGTTTATCCATCCATGGGGTAAATCAAGGGGTTGAAGGGTGGAAGGATCTCAAGAAAATAGATGGGTTAGGCAAGGGTCTAGATAGATTACTCTATCTCTATCTACCCCCTCCCATATAGTTTATATTTTCACTCACACCCCCTCCCCTTTTAACTATATGGGATATTGGAGATTAAGTCTAGAAAATCAGGCAAGGGTCCTTCTCTATATAACTATGTCTAGGCCCCCCATATTATATAATTTCATTGGAACCCCACATCTATATAGATATGGGAGATTAAGTATAGATAGTTAGGCAAGGAACATAGGGGTGGGGCCCTATATCTCAACATCTATAGAGTGGGGGAGACCCCTAACTATTATATCTTGGTCAAAGCTTAAGATCTATAGGGAGGAGGAGGGGACATAACTCTCTAGTTTAGTTTATGCCCCCATCTATATATCTATTCGGTGAGGCACCCTTATCTATAGTTGGATTTCAAGCAAAGGGGCTAGGAATTCTAGGTTGGTGAGAGGCATAGAATATCTATCTATAGGGGTCAATCTAGTCTATGAATAATAATTCATGGGATGGTGAGGGGATAGACCCCTATCTATTAGATAGAGTTATATATAGGGGAGGGGAAGTGGGGCATACCATAAATACAGTACAAGGGATCTATAGATGGGGAAAAACTCATCTATGAGAACCTATAGTGCCCGCATCTATAGATCTCTTCACCCCATAACCTCACAAACCCAACCCTTCACCCCTATATATATATATATAGGACCATCCTAATGTATCACATATAGAATAGAGTAGATAAAGGATAAGGTCCATTTATAGACTATCCCCTCACTAGTCTAGTCTATTCTATATGTGATACATTAGGATGGTCCTATATATATATATATAGGACCATCCTAATGTATCACATATAGAATAGAGTAGATAAACGATTAGGTCCATTTATAGACTCGCCCCTCACTAGTCTAGTATATATATAGGGAGGGGAGCCTATATATCCCATATTGAATAGATTTTATATATAGGGGGAAGGGGACACCAGATTGATATATAGCTTCCCTATCTCTAGATGGATGCCCATGTATATATATAGGGATATGACCTTAGAGTTAGTTATCTACTCACCCCTCACCCTAGATAAAATAGATATATAGGCAACCCTTTTCTCTATATATCTATCCAATCCCCACCCACTTAATTTAATAGAGATAAGGGCCCAATATATAGAGTTTATTTGGCCTCTCTATAGGTTCTTTGTTGATGGAAAATGGCATAGATGGATATAGATGG
>JARHVA010002750.1:217500-222500 GCA_037957365.1 Torreya grandis
TCCATGCTTCCTTGGTCATATTGTTATGTATAATAACATCACTACTTCTATATATTAATCATTATCATTGAGCCATCCCATACCATAAATAGATAGGACCCCACTCCCACTCCCACTCTATATAGACTAGACTAGACTTGACTAGACTAGGTTCAATCACTTAAGCCAAGGTTTTAGATATCTGATGAAGGCATATATATCTATATATCTCCTCACTCTGACTCCCTATATAACTATATGGGTATGCACTTGGTGTCTATATACAACTATCCTTCCAATAGGGATCAACCTCCAAATGATGACTGGCCATTAATGTTATTGTTCAAAAGAGAGGTCAATCCTTGTGCATGTTATATACATGCCATGTACATGTATGGTAATGGCTACTACAAATATATATATATATAAGAATATACAATATGAACCCATTATATACACAACAGGATTGATGACCAAATTCACTCATATCGATCAAGTCATTGCCTATATTTATATGTGTATATGTGTTAACCGATCTATAGTCTAGACAATTAAGACAAGTATGAATCAAAAAAATATATGATCACTCTGATCAATCTCCAACTCTGAACTACTTAACCTAGTTAGTTTTCAAGGATTTATTTCTTCCTTGATGCTTTGAGCCCCCCATATATATATCTTGGGAGATAGAGGCCTGACATTGACATGATGACAGTAAACCCATCAGTTTAATCAATCACAATCATATTAATCACTCTAATCTTAATTCATCATATGAATATGGTTCTTAATAATAAGGGTTAGCATATAAATTTTATTAAAATGACCCTCATCCACTTTATCAAGTCTGATAGTTAGACGATGGGGAGTAGTTGGGGTTTATATGAATGGAACCTATGCACTAGCACTAAGTTACATCATTTATTTACCCATCTATAGAGACAGGGAGAATAGTTCCTATATATCTATATGGTGTGAGGTGATACTCTTGTTATGATTTAATTACCCTTGACCCTAAGCAATACTTTGAATTTTGCTTTGGCTTTTGTCCATCTCTAGTCAAGTATAGAGAAAAGAAAGGGCCCTATTCATCCATCTTTAAATAAAGCTTGGGTTTATTCTTTGTTGAGGGTAGAGAAAACAAAGGGCCATGTTAATCCATATTTAAATAAATCTTAGGTCTATTCCTTATCATTAATCAAAGAAGCTCCCACTCATATCATGTATATAGGATCCAACCCCACCTATTCTTGCCCCCATCAATATATCTATGGGCCCATAGACAGAATTAGAGAGGCCACCCTATATATCTATTGAATTCATATATAGAGAGAGAGGTGATCCCATCCCACCTACCTATTCTCTATATAGAGTTAGATAAGAGATAGGGGAACTTGAGACCTTGCTAGACAACTAATCTCTACTCTATATCAGTGGATTCATAATTGGTTGTAGAATGATAGTGTAAGGGAAATTGGCAAGCTTTGTTAGATGATCATGAATTGACACATCTATGTGTCTAAAATTACCTAAATATTTTGGATATCTTCATGGACATCAAGATTAGTTACCATTTCCCTCCTCTCATCCCATCCCCCTCATCTAAAGACTTAGATACTTTTCCAAATAAATGCACATGTTCAAAGGGCATCAACTATATATATAGTGTTTTTTCCTACCACCATAATGAGCTAAATTTATGTGGTTCTTTAGTGAATAGCATGAGATATTAGATACTATAATCCCACATTAGATCATGACTAAGATTCAATTCATCTTTGGGCATGGTCTCATCACTAGTGAAACCTAAATGTTCCATTTCCATTATTTATAAAAGGGGGGAAATGAATTTATCATGAGCATGGAGACTTATTCGACTGATTAAATAATGACTTCAACTTCATCCTCTTCACTTAAAGATGGAATAGTAATCAATGCATACAACTTAAGTGATTGGATCAAACTTATCTCAAGGAAGACATGTTCTCTCTGCTATAACCTGATTTGATTATTACAAGCTCCATAAGTTAGTTATTACTTATGCCCCACCTTCCCAAATTGTTGAGACATGGATAGACCTCCATATAGACTCTATAATATCTTTTGACCAATACTAGAAACCATCACTCTTTAGAAAATGTTTTAGGGTGAGACCCTTTCTAATGAGCTCCCAAAAAGGGATCCAATGAAGGCACATTTTATCACTACCTTCCTCAACCCCGCTTTATATATATGATATGGAATTGACCCTATAGATATAGAACTATCTAGAAAATGTTGGGCTGAGTTATTGGAGAAAAGGGTTCCCCCTCTCTATATAGGGATTTAGAATCACTTATATTATAGATAAAATCACATAAATGTAGGATATAAACTAGATTAGATAGAGATAAAGTATCAGTCACTCTACAGTCAAATGTAGATGTTCCACTCTCCGCTGAGGATGAATAAGATTTATTCAAAAATGACTCCTATTTTAATATATATGGCACTTTGAGTACACACCCCATATCAAAAAGTCATATTCCGCCCCCTAACACATTATTTCCTTTTCATAATCACATATAAGGCTTCTTCCCCTTGGTATCTACCCCCTCAACTTTGTAATAGAGGGATCAAAATTAGCATGAGATGATAGATAGAATCTATATCTCATGGATTATAGATATACTATATATATATATATATATCCACCCTCTCCCTTTGCCATATAGATATATAGGGAGCCTAAAATCCACTATATAGCCAACCATTAACCAATATAATGGATATAGACTATATATGACATCACTTATATACTAGCTACCCCCCATCTATATATATCACCTAATCCCCTAGCCTATCTATAGGTTATATGATCTTTATAATGAGCCATCAAGCAACTAACAACTCTTTATCAATGAAATTTCTCTTCCTCCTTAACCCCCTCTAATAGAGGGAGAGAGATCATATCCCTTATCCTATTGGTTGAGTGTGGTTGAGCCCTAGTCAAGAGTGGTCAAATCTAACTATAGATAGAGTAGGCAATTAGGTGGGCCATATAGAGTTTAATGGGTCCCCCAAGCCCTATCCCTTTGTATATATGGGAGTTAAGTTTAATGGGGATTAAAGAAGGGCCCCCTCCCATTGCCAATATAACCAATCCCAATATATGGGGTCCCACCCTTACTTCACTAACTTGATAGAATCTCACTATTCTACTCTCTAGATTCTACCACATCCATATAGAGAATAATCACCCCACCTAGGATAGGAGGAGGAGACAACTAGAGAATTTTATGTAAAATGAACTAAATTTTGATGTTAAGAATAGGGGGAGGGAGAGAGAAAAGTTTTGAGCTTCTAGAATGGTAAATTAGACTATGTTGACTAGAATAACCATTGATTAAGCTGACTATAGACTGAACCAACCTACTTGGTTGGTATTGAATTAAACATTGGCATCGATTCATCTCACTTGATACTACCATTGGTATAACTAAATAGGATAGGATTGATAATAGAATAGAAGGATATTATATTATTTATATCTAAATGTATAAGTGATATGAATATATTGATGTGATTGACCCGAATTTATATATAGGCAGTAGGGCCCCACCCCTATATAGATCATTTCTTTGGTGTATACATAGTTTTTTTTGGCATATATATTTATAATTCCATATCTATAGACAGGGGGTGGGTATTGGATAGATAGAGTGGGTTAACCCTATCTAGGCCCCATATATATCTCTATCTTATCTTGTAGCACCCTATATATAGAGATTGATATTTGGGTAAATAATGAGAGATATATGCTTCTGACAATCAAGATAGATAGTCCTAACTATATGTAACTACATCATCTAGCAATCACTTTAATTAGTTAACATGCATCTATATGGAATTATATATCTAATTGTTTATTGACTCGACTGACTAGACCAATGATATTTCATTGATTGAGGCCCCTATATATGGCTTATCCTCTCTAGCCTAGATAGAGTCTCTATAGCCTCTAGGCCTATCACCATATCTAAAGGTGCTCTCCCCTCACCATAATATAGATAGGGAGAGGGTGTCAACTATATATATCCACTCTTACTATATAGATAGGGGGCCTTACCTCCTTAACCCCAACTTATATATAGAGTTCCCCATCTATAGAGATTGGCTAACCCCATCCCCATCTATAGAGATCAGATCAGATCTAGGCATGCATCCCCCAATAAAGAGTTTTTGTTGTCCCTATCTATATATGGGCCCTATATATCTATCTAGGTTTATTTTGCCCAATTTATATAGAGTTTTTTTGACCAAAGACCTATATATCTACCTAGGCCTATCTAATCTATATAGGGGGGAGGGAGACCAATATATAGATCCCATTGAACTCTATATGGTGGCTCCCCCTCCTTATAGATCTTATCTTGAGCATATCTTGACCCATTATTATATAGGGTCTATCAAGACTTATCTTGTATATACCACATACATAGATATGCCCCTCCTCTTTATATTATATAGGGTATAGGGTTCATCGAGGCTTATCTTGAGTTTAGCCACCCCATTAAATATATCCCATTAAACTTTATATGGTGAGACCCCCTCTCTCTATAGGGTTTCAAAGCAGGGTCTATGGAGACATATATATAGATGGAGTAGTGAATATTGGGGCATAACATAGAGTCTAATCTATATAAATAGTCTATAGACCCATTCTTACCTTTATAGATGAGATATACATCCACCCCTAGATATATTTGGGGCCTTATACTATATATCTATTTAGGGTTTTGGCCAACCCCACCCACTGCCCCTACCTACTATCTTAGGGGGTATCTACTCATATCACATATCTAATCTATATCCAGTCAAAGCTACTCTATAGTCTTTAGTCTTTGGTGCCTAATCAATGCCATTCTTATCACATATATAGAGTCTATAGATAGATAGATCAAAGTTTAACTACTTATCCACATCCCACATCCATATAGATTTTGATCTAGATCTAGTTGGGAGCATTTCGCATCTAATTA